>AFRA01000996.1:0-14660 GCA_000223055.1 Claviceps fusiformis PRL 1980
AAATATAATATAGAATTATACTATACCTTTATTATTATTAGTAATAAAGTATAAAGTATAGCTAAGATATTTATTTTAAAATAAACTAAATACTTAAAAATAATAATTAATACCTTTAAAGCTATACTATATACCTAAGTTAAAACTAAAGTAGCTATAGCTTTAATTAACCTTTACTTTAATTATTACTTACTATATTTTTATTAATAAAAAAAGGCTAATAAAATAGCTAAGTAAATCTATAGTATATATATTATAATAATAATATAACTTAAATACTAATTAATATACTAAAGGTATAGCTACTTACTATATTAAAATAACTACTTAAACTATATATTATTTTTAAACTAACTTTATAACTACTTTATAAAACTATTACTAATTAAAGCACTTACTTTAAAATAAAAAAACTACTAATATTAAAAAAAGGCTACTATATAGGTATATTAAGTATATATTAACTATATAATAATAGAACTTAACCTTAACTTTACTACTATTACTAAGGTAGTTTACCTTTATTTAGGCTTTATTAAATATAAATTTACTACACTTATATAAATATATATAAAATAAATTAAGCTAAATACCTTTCTCTTTAGCTATTATATTTTTAAAGTAAAATTATTTATATATAGCTATTAAGTTAATAATAAAAACTATTACTATATTTTACTATTATATAAGAACTTTAATTATCTTTACTTTATTAATATAAGGGTATATTAAGTATATAACTAGTATAAAGTTAGGGGGGCTTTAAGGAAGAATAAGCTAGTAACTATATTTATGAAGTAGCTTATATTAACTAAATATATTCTTTAGTTCTAATTTATAAGAAAGCTATAAGACTAATAGGCTAAAAATATTAAGAATATATTATAAAGGGGTACTTAATATAGTGTAGGTATAGGAATAATAATAAGCTTTATAAATTTTATAGTTAGTATAGGTTATTATAATATATAAATAATTTTTAATAAAAAATAAAAAATAGTAGTCAAGAAAATAAAAAAAAATAAGTATAATATATTTATACTAGCCCTAGGCCTATACTCCCTTAGCCCTTATCTCTCTCTTCTTCTTTCTTTTTTTTTTTACTCTTTTTTTTCCCTTTACCTTTACCTTTATATAGTTTTATACTATAATTAAACTAAGCTTATTTTATAAAACTTTATTTAGTTTTTTTAGTATATTAATAATATAATAAGCCTATAGTAATATTTTACTCTTAACTAAAGTTAAGGCTAAGGCTACTATAATATTACTAGTAGCTTATATTACTATAATAATAAATAAGCCTACTCACTTTAAAAGCTAAATTACTTTTTGTTAAATAATACTCTACTCTATAGCTTATTTTTATATTAATTTTATACTAATACTATATTGAAAGTATAAAATGAGCCAAATTCGCCCGCACCGCAGTAGCGACGCGGAACTGACTCTAAACCTCTTAAAAAGTATAGAAAAAGAATCGCTATATCTATTTTACCCTATCTCTAATAGTATATTAATACTAAAGCGTAAGTATAGTAAATAAGGCAATACTAATAGATATTAATAGTAGAAATTATAGACTTATATAAAGCTATTACTACCTTTTTATAGAATAAAGCAGTTTTATATTAATAATGCCTTAAGTTACTTCTATACTACTGCCTATATATAAGTAAATACTAAACTACCTTATAATTAAATATAATAAAATTACTAAGCTTATACTAGCTATAGCGCTAAAGAGAGTATAGAATATTATCCTTTATATTAATAATATAGCCTTAATATAAGCTTAATATAAACTCCTTATGCCTTAAACCCTTTTTAAAATACTAATAATAATATTAACTTTACTATTACCTAATAAGCCTATTATAGTTAAAAATCTAAAAAAAGTAATTAAATAAGTAATAAAGAAAGCTATTAACACTAGAAATACTATAGCTTTAAGCTAAGCTAGTATTACTACTAAAAATATTACTTAAATATTAATTTAGTAAATTTATACTATAATAATAGTAGTGCTACCTTATATTTACTATAAAACTATTATTAAAGGTAATATTATAGCTAAAGTAATATAGAACTACTTATTTAAAGAAACTATTATAGCTATTAATTAAGCTATAAGTATTAATATAGCTATAGTAATGTGCTACCTTTATAGTAGTAACACTATAATAATATTTTATAATATAGTAAAACCCTATATTAATAATATAGCTTAGGTTAGCACTACTTTTAAGCTAAAAGTAACACTAAATTAATATATATTTAGTATTATTATTAAAGGCTTTTTAATACACTATATATAAAACTAAGAAAGGGATTATATTCTTTAAAATATAATTATAGCTAATAGCTAGGGTTCTATAAAGGTTATAGTATAAAAACTATATAGTACTATAACCTAATCTCCCTTAATTATTATAATTAATAGTATTAATATAGTAAATAAGCTATACTATATTAGAATTATCTATAAAGCTAAAATATTTAAAGCTAAACCTTATAATAATACTATTTACCCCTATTAATACTTTAGGTGCTTTAAATTTAGCTATATAGCTATACATTATATAGCGCCCTTATAGTATAGCTACTATATATTTAGCTAGTATAAAGAGAGTAAGTAAACTTACCTAGCACTATTAGGAGCTATATAGGAATGCTATATTAACTGCTTAGGTCCTTACTTAGTATAGTTCTATATATATAATATTATAAATAAATAATAAAACTATATATATATTATATACCTAGTATAGCCCCTTACCTTTACTAAACCTTTTATACTAGAAAATAATAGCTAGGTAGAAGTGCCTAGCTATAGCTAAAGATATAATACTAATAACTTACTATTATAAAAGGCTTTACTATAAAAGTAAGTAGGTAAACTATATACCTATCTCCCTAAATTAAGACTAGAATTAATATAGTAATTATAAGCTACTATAAAGGCTTTCTTAAGCTAATAACCTATAGCTACTATAGCACTAAATAAGCTAAGCCTAACCCAATATACTATATAAAGTATATAATAAAAGTTATATATTAAAATATATAGAAAAAAACCTACTTTATATATTTAGCGCTAGAAACCTAACCTAAAGCTAATATAATAATAATATAGAAGCTAGAAACTATTAATAGCAAACTACCTAACCCTAGCCTTAGCTACTTTTAACTTACTACTTAGGGTAGCTAAACTATAATTTATATAAACTATTAGTATAAAGCTAAGGTATAGTTAATATATATAGGTAAGGATTAGTACTTTATAATATTAATAGAATACTATATTTATTTAATATACTCCTTTACCTATAAGCCTAATTAAATATTACCCCTTCTTAAACTTATAGTAGCCCTACCTTTAAACTATAGTATTTTTATTAATAACTTTAACTAATACTACTTACTTTAGAACTATTATAGCTAAACCTTAATAAAGTATAATATACTCCTTATAATAATAATATAGTAATAGCTTAAACTTATAACACTATAAAGTAAAGTAATTTAAAGAATATAGGGTAAAAGGGATAGTATTATTAATTATATATAGGTTATTTATAATATAGAAGTTAAATTTCTAAGAGGACTAAACCTTATTAAATTTAACTATATACTATAGTTAATTTATATTAGTGCTAGCTTAAGGCTAAGTAATAACTACCCTTTTTATTTTAAGTAGCTATATATAGAAAATAATCTTATAATAGCTAAGGTAGTAATATAGTTTTACTATAACCTTACTAAACCCTTACTTTATATATTAATAGAAGTTAATAACTATATAGAATAAATAATAGCTAAGCTTTAAGCTATTATAAATCTAGTAATTCTAAGAGAACCTTAAGGTAGCCCTAAGCTAAATTTATAGTAAAACTACTATACTAAAAAAGCTACTTAAAATATAAAGAGAGTATTAAGGTAGTAGTAGACTTTTTATATTAAGGAGAACTAATAGCTTACTACTAATATAGACTAAATATAAAGCTAAGTTATTAGTAATAAATAGTATAGTGCTTAGCACTCTACTATTAAGGTAGTAATTATATACTAAGGAAGTCTATAGAAGCTTAAGCGTTAGGCATAGCTTTATAATAAGCTACTACTAGAATAATAATAAATCCTAACCTTAATTTAAGATAAGGGAATAAATACTATAATTACTAAATTATACTAAGAGAAAGTAGCTATATTAGCTAACTATTTCTTCCCTTCCTTCTAGGCCTAGCTAAATAATATACTAAAAAACCTTAATAACTACCTTAATACTATAATATTTCTAATAAAGGACTACTTTAATACTAATAAAATCTATAGTATTATTAAAAGCCTAGTAAGTTAAAAGGTACTTAAACTTAATAAACTTTTAGTTAGTTATTTTAAAATATATAGTAAGCCTCTAGCTAAAACCCTTACCTACTTATTAAATATATACTACTATATTAGCTATTACTTAGCTTTATTCTAAAAAGTAAAGGTAATTATCCTTTATAAACTAAATAAAACCCTAGTAGAATAATAAAGGGCAGGAGCCTAGTGCTTTATTTTACTTTTTAATATTATTAAAAAAGTATTAAAAGTAATAGTAATAAGCTAACTTACCCTTATAGTTAAGTTAGGTAGGGTATTATCTAACTTATAAATAAGTAATAAGGTAAATAGATTAATAGAAATTATACTAAGTATCTTAATAGAATTAGTATAGGTAGTGTAGTACTATAGCAGTATTATATTACTACTTTAGTTAAATATATTAATAGCCTTTAATACTATTTATTATAAGTAGTTATCTTATACCCTTATTACTATTAGTATCCTTATATAAATTATAGTATAAACCTACTCCTTTACTATTAAATATATAGCTAGCCTCTTTTTTAATAATAAATTTATAAGCCCCTTATTTATAACTATAAAGGTATTATAAGGGTTACCTATCTTTCCTATTTTTTTCCTACTTTATATTACTCTATTATATACTAAGCTTTAGGTAGTATAATTTATGCTTATTATAGGATTTTCTAATAATATAAATATACTAATATATAAATAAATAGTAAAGGAGATATAAAACTACCTTAAAGCTATATAATTAATTTACTAAGAGTAATTTAAGGAATTAAGCCTTAAGTTAAACCTAGGAAAGAGTAAACTTATATACTTTACTAAAAGGCACGCTATTATTATAATACTAGTTTAGCTTAATATTAATATAATATAACTAGTTTAATTTATTTACTTCCTTAGGGTATAGGTTTATTATAAACTTTATTAAAAGGTATACTAAAGCTAGGTTAAGTTAAAATTACTATAGTAATAGCTTACTTTTATATTACTAATAGCTTTAACTTAGAGATACTTACTATATAATATATAGCTTTTATATATATAGGTTATTTAAAGTATTATTATATATAGTATAGAATTATACTATACCTTTATTAATATTAATAGTAAAGTATAGAGTATAGCTAAGGTATTTATTTTTAAATAAACTAAGTACTTAAGGATAGTAATTAGTACCTTTAAAGCTATACTATATACTTTAGTTAAAACTAAGGTAGCTATAGCTTTAATTAACCTTTACTTTAACTATTATTTACTATACTTTTATTAATAAATAAAAGCTAATAGAATAGCTAAGTAAATATATAGTATATATACTATAATAATAACTTAACTCTAATATAAACTAGTACACTAGGGATATAGCTACTTATTATAGTAGAATAACTACTAAGTCTATATATTATTTCTAAACTAGCCTTATAACTACTTACTAAAACTATCCCTAACTAAAATACTTACTTTAAAATAAAAGAACTATTAATATTAAAAAAAAACTACTATATAGGCATACTAAACTTATATTAATTATATAATAATAAAGCTTAACTCTAACTTTACCTTTACTACTAAAGTTATTTATCTTTACTTAAGCCTTATTAAGTATAAATTTATAATACTTATATAAATATATATAAAATAAATTAGGCTTAATGCCTTTCTTTTCTACTAATATATTCCTAAAGTAGATTTATTAATATATAGCTATTAGGCTAATAATAAGGACTATTACTATATTCTACTATTTTATAAGAATTTTAATTACCTTTACTTTATTAACACTAGTATATACTTAGTGTATAACTAATATAAAGTTAGGGAGGCATTAAAATATAATAAGCTAGTAACTATACTTATAAAGTAGCTTATATTAATAAGGTATATCCCTTAATTTTAACTTACTAAAAGTCTTTAAAATTAATAGGCTAAAGATACTAAAGATTTAATAAGAAGTAGTATTTAGTATAGTATAGGTATAGAAACGCTAGAGAACTATATAAATATTATAGCTAAAATGTATTATTATAATATATAATTTATATTTACTAATATATAAAAAATAGTAGCTTAAAAGATAATAAAAAATAAGTATAATACTCCTATACTAGCCCTAAGCCTATACTTTATTACCCCCCCCCTCCCTTCCTTCCTTCTTTTTCCCTCCCTTTTTCTTTAAGTTATTCTCTACCTTTACTATTATATAGCCTTATATAGCTATTATACTAAGCTTATAAATCTTTTATAAAATCTTTTTTAAAATATTATTTTACTCTTTTAGTATATTAGTAATATAGTAGGCTTATAATAATATTTTACTTTTAACTAAGGTTAAAGCTAAAACTATTATAGCACTACTAGTAGCCTATATTATTATATTAGTAAATAAGCCTACTTACTTTATAAGCTATACTACCTTTTTCTAAGTAGTATTATATTTCTTAGCCTACCTATAAGTTAGCACTATATTAATATTATAGCTAAACTATAGCTATACTACCTTATATTTATATTAATAAGCTTCTTAAAGGTATAGAGGTTTTATATATTTATTACTTACTTAATAGCCTTTTAGTATAATATAATATTTAGATTTAGCTATAAAACTAATTAGCTTCTATTAGGCTATTAATATAGATAGGGAATATAATACTTATACTTAAATAAGTCTTTTTTACTTTTATATACTTAAAATATACACTATTAATACTTATTTAAATTAGTAATAGTAATAGCTTAGGTTAAAAAAAGGTACTAACCTTTAGTGCTATAGTACTATTTTTTAATATTTTTAGCTTATATTAGGTAAGCTTTATAGGGCTAGGCCTATAATTAGCCTAGCTATAGGTAGGTTAGTAGTAGTAGTATATTAAAAAGGGAATAGTAGTTACCCTAAGTATAATAATTAATTTATTTATAAAGGTAGGTAGTATTTTTAATAATACTATAGTTAGTTAGAGGTAGTAATAGGGCAGTACTATTATAAAAATAGAAATAAAGGTATACTTATAATAAAAGTAATAAATAAAGAAAAAAGAAAGAAGAGAAAAGGTTAGGGATAAAGGAAAGAGAGTATATATATCTCTCTCTTTTTATTATATAATTAGTAGTTAGCTAATAGCTAGTTTAGTAATAGCTAGCTATTAGTTAGTATAATTAATACTATAAAGATATAAAAGCTAAAGAAAGGTTTTAAGTAAAGGAATAATAGCTTAGGGAAATTAAATAAGGACTAGTATAAAAAATAAACTAAGCGCTTAAGGTAACTTACTATAATATATAAACTACCCCTAAAGGTATTCTATAGCATTACTATGCCTTTACTAACTTAGTTTACTTCCTATTTTACACTATATACTCTTTTATAATACTAGTTAAGTTTAGCTAGTAATATACTTCTTTCTATAGTTAGAACTAGTATAGAGCTACTATAGCTCTACTGCAGAACTTAAATAAAGGCTATATATAGGTTTTCCCCCCTATACTAGGGTTTTTTCTATATAGTCTTAGTAGCAGTGGTACTAGAACTGGGCTAACAGCCCAACTAGTGTATTAAATAATAATATTGAAAGTATAGCTTTACTACCTTTTATTTATATTAATAAGCTTTTTAAAGGTATAAAGGTTTTATATATTTATAACTTACTTAATATTCTTTTAATATAAAGTAATATTTAAATTTAGCTATAATATTAATTAGCTTTTACTTAGCTATCAATATAAATAAAGAGTATAATACTTATATTTAAATAAGTTTTTTTTATTCTTATATACTTATAGTATATATTACTAATATTTATATAAGTTAGTAATAAAAGTAATATAAATCTATAGAGAGTAGTAACTTTTAATACTATAATATTATTTTTTTAATATTTTTAATTTAAATTAAGTAAGTTTTATAAAGCTAGGCTTATAATTAGCTTAGCTATATATAAGTTAAGAATAATAATATAATAAAAAAAACTAATACTTACTTTAAATATAAAATTTAATTTATTTAAAAGAATAAAAGATATTTTTAATAATACTATAGTTAGTTTAAAGTAATAATAGAGTAGCATTACTATAAAAATAGGGTTAGAGATATACTTATAATAAAAGTAATAAATAAAGAAAAAAAAAAGAAAAAAAAGGTTAAAAATAAAGAGAAAAGTATAGTTATAGTATTTATTTCTCTTTCTTTTATATAATTAACAGTTAGTTAATAGCTAGTTTATTAATAATTAGCTATTAGCTAATATAGCTAATATTATAAAAATATAAAAGCTAAAGAATGGTTTTAAGTAAGGGGGTAATAGCTTAGAAAAACTAGCTATAAATTAGTATAAAAATTAGTTTAAGCGCTTAAAGTAATATACTATAATATATAAACTAGTATTATAAGTAACCTAAGGTATTACTATATTTTTATTAACTTAGTTTAACTTTAGTTCTATACTATATACTTTTTTATAATACTAATTAAGTTTAGCTAGTAGTATACTCTTTAATATAGTTAAAACTAGTATAGGGTAACTATAGCCTTACTATAGTACCTAGAATAGTTATATATAGGTTTTTCTCCCTAGTTTAGGGTTTTTTCTATATAGTTTTAGTAGCAGAGGTACTAGCTATTAGGTTTAGCCTAACTAGTGTAATAATAATAATAATAATAATAATAATAATAATAATAATACTTTAAAAAGTTATTAATTGAGTATTTAATTTTATATTTTATTTTATTTTATATTAGGTTTTTTTTAAATTTTTATATTATTTCTATATTAATAACTTTAGCTATATTAAGTTGTTTTGAAATATTAAAGTATACTATATTTTTATTCATTATATTAATGATAAATAACCTTTTATATATTATTTAAAATAAATTATAATTATGTTTTAAAGAATTATTTTCAAACATAATAGCTTTTTTAAGTTTGATTTTTTATAATAATAAATTTAAGGTTTTCTAAGATTAAAATTCGTAAAAAATATATATTTAGCTTTTTTTATTGATTTCTTAATTTAAAAGTATTTCAATATTTAATAGCTAAATTTTTAACTTTTTTTCTAAGTTTTTAAGATTTTTAAAATAAATATTTTTATATAATAATAAAACGAAAAAACTTTTTCGCGAATTCGCCCGCACTGTAGTAGCGACACAGAACCGACTCTAAACCTCTTAAAAAGTATAGAAAAAGAATTACTATATTTGTTTTACCCTATCTTTAATAGCGTATTAGTGCTAAAGCATAGGCATAGTAAATAAGGCAATATTAATAGATATTAATAGTAGGAATTATAGCCTTATATAAAGCTACTACTACTTACTTATAGAATAAGGTAGCTTTATATTAATAATGCCTTAAGTTACTTTTACACTATTACTTATATATAAGTAAATATTAAATTACTTTACTATTAAATATAATAAAATAGCTAAACTTATACTAACTATAGTACTAAAGAGTATATAGAATATTATTTTTTATATTAATAATATAGCCTTAATACATACCTAATATAGCCTTTTTATACCTTAGATTTATACTAAAATATTAATAAAATTAACCTTATTATTACCTAATAAGCCTATTATAGTTAAAAATTTAAAAAAAGTTATTAAATAAGTAATAAAGAAAGCTATTAGCGCTAGAAATATAATAGCCTTAAGCTAAGTTAGTATTACTACTAAAGGTACTACTTAACTACCTATTTATTAGATTTAAGCTATAATAATAGTAATACTACCTTATATTTACTATAAAACTATTATTAAAGGTAATATAATAGCTAAAGCTATATAAAACTACTTACTTAAAGAAACTATTATAGCTATTAACTAAGCTACTAGTACTAATACTACTATAGTAGTATATTACCTCTATAGTAGTAACACTATAATTATATTTTAGAATATAGTAAAGCTTTATATTAATAATATAGCTTAGATTAGCACTACTTTTAGACTAAAAATAATACTAAACTAATATATATTTAGTATTATTATTAAGGGCTTTTCTATATACTATATATAAAACTAAGGAAAGGATAATATTCTTTAAAATATAATTATAGCTAATAAATAGGGTTTAGTAAAGATTATAGTATAGAAGCTATATAGCACTATAACCTAATCCCCCTTAATTATTACTATTAATAGAGTTAATATAGTAAATAGGCTATACTATACTAGAATTATTTATAAAGCTAAGATATTTAAGGCTAAGCCCTATAATAATATTATTTATCCCTAATAATGCTTTAAATGCTTTAAATTTAGCTATATAGCTATACACTATATATTACCCTTATAGTATAGCTACTATATATTTAGTTAGTATAAGGAGGGTAAATAATTATACCTAGCGCTATTAAAAGCTATATAGGAACGCTATATTAACTACTTAGGACCTTACCCTATATAGTTTTATATATATAATATTATAAATAAATAATAGAACTATATATACACTATATACTTAATATAGCCCCTAGCCTTTACTAAACCTTTAATACTAAAAAAAGATAGTTAAATAAAGGTATTTAGCTATAGCTAAAGAAGAGATATAAGTAACTTATTATTATAGAAAGCTTTACTATAAAAGTAAGTTAGTAAACTATATATTTACCTTCCTAATACTTAACTAAAATTAATATAGTAGTTATAAGCTATTATAAAGGCCTTTCTAAGTTAATAGCCTATAGCCACTATAGCACTAAATAAGCTAAGCCTAACTTAATACACTATATAAAGTATATAATAAAGGTTATATATTAAAATATATAAAAGAAAACCTACCTTATATATCTAGCGCTAAAGTTCTAACCTAAAGCTAATATAATAGTAATATAGAAGCTAGGAACTATAGATAGTAAACTACCTAACCCTAGCCTTAACTACTTTTAACTTACTACTTAAGGTAGCTATATTATAATTTATATAAACTACTAATATAGGCCTAGGGTATAGTTAATATATATAGGTAAGGATTAATGCTTAATAATATTAGTAAAATACTATATTTACTTAATATATTCCTTAACTTATAAACCTAATTAAATATTACCCCTTATTAACTTTATAGTAGCCCTACCTTTAAACTATAGTATTTTTATAAAAGACTTTAACTAGTATTACTTACTTTAAGATTATTATAGCTAAACCTTAATAAAGAGCAATATACTTCTAGCATTAGTAATATAGTAATAGCTTAGACTTATAATGCTATAGAGTAAAGTAACTTAAAGAATATAGGGTAAAAGGAATAGTATTATTAACTATACTTAGGTTACCTATAATATAAAAGCTAAATTTATAAAGGGACTAAACCTTACTAGATTTAACTATATTCTATAGCTTATTTATATTAGCACTAGCCTAAGGCTATATAGTAACTACCTACTTTATTTTAAATAGCTATATATAAAGAATAACCTTATAATAGCTAAGGTAGTAATATAGTTTTACTATAACCTTACTAAACCTTTACTCTAAATACCTATAGAAATTAATAGCTATATAGAATAAATAATAGCTAAGCTTTAATTTATTATAGATTTAGTAGTCTTAAGGGAACTTTAAAGTAGCTTTAAGCTAAATCTATAGTAGAATTATTATACTAAAAAAGCTACCTAAAATATAAAGAGAGTGTTAAGGCAATAGTAGATATCCTATACTAAGAAGAACTAGTAATTTACTACTAATATAGCTTAGATATAGTACTAAACTATTAGTAATAAAAGGTATAGTGCTTAGTGCTTTACTATTAAGGTAGCTACTATTTATAAAGAAAGCTTATAAAAACTTAAATATTAGGTATAGCTTTATAGTAAACTATTATTAAAATAGTAATAAATCCCTAATTTTATTTAAAATAAAGGTATAAACACTATAACTACTAAGTTATACTAAAAGAAAGTAGCTATATTAGCTAACTACTTCTTCCCTTCCTTTTAAGCCTAACTTAATAATATACTAAAGAATTTTAATAATTACCTTAATACTATAATATTTTTATTAAAAGATTATTTTAATACTAATAAAATCTATAGTATTATTAAAAGCTTAGCTAATTAAAAGGCATTAAAATTAAATAAACTTTTAGCTAGTTACTTTAAAGTATATAATAAGCTACTAGCTAGGACCCTTGCCTACCTACTTAATATATATTATTATATTAGCTACTACTTAGCTTTATTTTAGTAAGTAAAAGTAGTTATTTTTTATAAGCTAGGTAAGACCCTAATAGAGTAATATAGAGTAAGGGCTTAGCGCCCTATCTTACTTTTTAGTATTATTAGTAAAGTAATAAAGGTAGTAATAATAAGTTAGCTTACTCTTATAGCTAAATTAAGTAGTATACTACCTAATTTATAAATAAGTAATAAAGTAAATAGGTTAATAGAAGTTATACTAAGTGTTTTAATAGAATTAGTATATATAGTATAGCACTATAGTAGTATTATATTACTACTCTAACTAAATATATTAGTAGCCTTTAATACTATTTACTATAAAAGACTAACTTATACCCTTATAGCTACTAGAATCTCTATATAAATAGTAGTGTAAACTTACTCCTTTACTACTAAATACACTATTAACTTTTATTTTAATAGTAAATCTACTAGCCCCTTACTTATAACTATAGGTATACTATAAGGGTCCTTAATCTCCCCTATTCTCTTTTTACTTTATATTACCCCTTTATATACTAAGCTTTAAGTAGTATATTCTATACTTATAATAAGCTTCTTTAATAATATAAATATATTTATATATAAGTATATAGTAAAGGAGATATAGAATTGCCTTAAGGCTACCTAAGTAATTTACTAAAAATAGTTCTAAGAATTAAATCTTAAGTTTAATTTAAGGAAGAGTAAACTTATATACTTTACTAAGTAGTGTATAGTAATTATATTACTAGTTTAACTTAGTATTAATATAGTATAACTAGTTTAATCTACCTACTTCCTTAGGGTATAGGTTTATTATAAGCTTTATTAAAAAGTATACTAAAGTTAAGTTAAGTTAAAACTAGTATAGTAGTAGCTTACACTTATATTACTAGTAGCTTTAACCTAGGGATACTTATTATATAATATATAACTCCTATATATATAGGTTATTTAGAGTATAATTATATATAGTATAGAATTACACTATACCCCTACTAAAGTTAGCAGTAAAGCTAGGGGTATAGCTAAAGCGTTTATTTTTAAATAAACTAAGTGCCTAAGAATAGTAACTAATATATTTAAGGCTACACTATATACCCTAGTTAAGACTAAGGTAGCTATAGCTTTAATTAACCTTTACTTTAATTACTATTTACTTTACTTTTACTAATAAATAAAAGCTAATAGAATAGCTAAGTATATCTATAGCGCCTATACTATAATAATAGCTTAACTTAGATATAAACTAATACACTAAGGGTATAGCTACCTACTACCTTTAAATAACTATTTAAACTATATACTATTTTTAAATTAACCTTATAACTACTTATTAAAGCTCTCTTTAACTAAAGCGCTTATTTTAAAATAGAAAGACTACTAGCATTAAGAGTAAGCTACTATATAGGCATACTAAACTTATATTAACTATATAGTAGTAGAGCTTAACCCTAACTTTACCTTTACTACTAAAGTTATTTATCTTTACTTTGGCCTTACTAAGTATAAATCTATAGTACTTATATAAATATATATAGAATAAATTAAGCTTAATGCCTTTCTTTTTTACTAATATATTTCTAAAGTAGATTTACTAATATATAGCTACTAAGCTAATAATAAGGACTACTATTATATTCTACTATTTTATAAGAATTTTAATTACCTCTACTCTATTAATACTAGTATATATTTAATATATAACTAATATAAAGTTAAAAAGGTATTAGAATATAATAAGCTAGTAACTATACTTATAAAGTAGCTTATATTAATAGAGCGTATTCCTTAATTCTAACTTACTAAAAGTCTTTAAGATTAATAGGCTAAAGATACTAAAGAACTAATAAAAAGAGGCACTTAGTGTAGTATAGGTATAGAAACGCTAGAGAACCGTGTAGATATTATAGCTAGAATGTATTATTATAATATATAACTTATATTTACTAATATATAAAAAACAGCAGTCTAAGAGATAATAAAAAACAAGCATAACGCTCCTATACTAGCCCTAGGCCTATACCCTATTACCCCCCCTTCCCCCCCCCCCTCCTTCTTTAGGTTATCCTCTACCTCTATTACTATATAGCCTTATATAGCTATTACACTAAGCCTATAGACCTTCTATA
>AFRA01000997.1:0-14656 GCA_000223055.1 Claviceps fusiformis PRL 1980
CGCTAGGGCCACTATAGAGTAAGTAAGCTTATACTAATATTCTAATACTCTTAAAAAAATCATTTTTTTTCTAGTTATAGCTAGGAATTAAGCCTATAGCCTTGCAGAGCAGTGCTCCACTATAGTGGCTTTTACGCAAGGTGCGTGCAGTGCAGCCAGACCACTGCGCCACCGGGCTCATAACCTGTTGAAAAAAGAGAGGTGGGATCCGGATCCCTAGAACTAGAATTACAAAGGCTTATATACTTTTAACATAAGCTTTAATATATTCTTTAATGTAATATAAGTTAATATTTAAAGTAATACTATAGTATTATATAATTACTATAAAATAATTAAAATAAGGAATATTATAATTTATATAATAATGTTTTATTTATTTATTTAGTTTTAATTAAAGTTATATAAGCTGTATTATATTTATTTATATACTATTATTTATAAAGTATTATTTTTATTTAAAATAGATAAAGAAATTTATAAATTATTTATTTTAATATTATTTAAGTTAGTTTAGCTTTATAATTATATACTTTTTTTAATAGAGATTAATAAACATAATATTAACATTAAGAAAATAGCTTAATATATATTAATAATTACTACTTAGCTTAAAAAATAAAGCTATTTATATTTAAACTTTAAGTAATAAGTTCTAATAAATAAGAAATTATTTATTGTAATTAATATTAATAAAGTTTTAATTAGCCTTTAGCTAATATATTATAAAGCTTTATTAAGCTTAAAATAAAACCTTATTTTTATTATAAAGATGTTTTATTAAATATAGCTTAAATTTAAGTTATACTTAGTTAAGGTATATTAAAGTATTTATATAAAATACTTAATTTATTAAAGCTATTCAATAGTATAGTCTTTTAAGCTAAACTACTATTAAACTAAAGGTTTTATAAAAGTGATATTAGTTTTATATATTACTTAATTAAGCCATTTAGTTATAATACTAAGAATTTATTACATTATTTATATATAAATAAATACTATAAATAATATTAAAATAAATAATTATTATTATGAATTAGCTTAAATAGCTATTATAATTTAATATTAATAAAGTTATTATTATTTATAAAAAAAAGAAAAGATTATTATTTTCCTTTACTATATAACTATACTATATACACTATATATCTATAGGGTTTACCCTATAGGTATAGTAAGTTACCTTATATACTTATCTTCTACTCTAGTAAGGATCCGAGCCACCAGCTTAAATTCATTACAATACCTTAGTTACTCTATAGTTTTTTTTTCTTTTTTCTATTTCTACTTAATAACTCTAGTTACTCTATACCTCTTAATTTTAGTAATAATAACTATAACTAGCTTAGTATCTCAAGAGCTAGGGGGTATTTTTACTTATTTATATAATATAAAAGTAGCGAATTTACACTACTCAATAAGCTAGAATAAGTAAAGGGACTAGACCTACTTTATTAACTACTTACTAAGCTATTAATTAGCTAAAAAAGCTTCTTTATTTTTTTAGCTAATTAAAGTTTAGTTTTTTCCTTAATATATAGCCTTTACTATACTAAAAAAAACTATACCTTATATAGAAATTAAACCTATAACCCCTTTATAATTTTTACTTATATAAGAAAAGTAAAAAGCTTTTCTATAACGCTTAACCACTGTGCTACGGGGTTAGTCTTAATAATTGCCCTCCCTTTAAAGCTAATATCCTTAGTAAACTGACTCTTACTAGCTTCTTACTAGCAACTTTATATTTCTATAGTTATTAATACCTTTAAGAAAAGTTCTAAAGGAATAAAGAAATAAACCAGTTAAATTACCTTATATCAATATTTATTTATAAGATCTCTTTCCCTTTAACATTGTTGCCTTTTAATTTTTCTTTTATTATTATTATTATTATTATTATTATCACTATTTGCATCTTACTTTTGCTATTTAGTCTCTTTACTTATATTATTGTACATTGAATATTTATTATTATCTTTATTATATATATTTATTATATGATGAGTTTAAAAACAAACATTCTTTTTTCACTCTGATATAGTTTATTTATATATTTTCTACTAATTAACTTATAGCTAATAATAAGTCAATTCTTAGTAGGTAGTATTAGTAATATACTATTTATATAAATATTTATAATAAAGTATATATTCACTATTCATTTACCTGTATTTTACTAATAAAGTCTTTAGGCTTTACTTCTTATAATAGTGTATTAAATATAGCTTATACTTATTTATAATTAGCTCTTTAATTCACTTAACTATAGCCATAACTAATAAAGTATAATAATAATAGCTATGTATCTAGAATGAAAACATCAAAGGAATTTACATTTGTTTTACTTATTTTTCTTTATAGTTTTAAAGATATAAATATTGCTGACTATGTAGCTAATACAAATATATATATTGTATTTATATTATATTTGTGTTATACCTATATTATATTATATTTAACAACTAACTTAAGAATAAAGCAGGTTACTTGACTTTTTATTATATAGTATATAATTTATAAAACACTTTTAATATAGGGCTTATATTTATATATACTTTAAATACTTAATTGAAGATATAATATATATTAAATACTACCCTGTAGTGCAGTGGTTAAGCGTTATAGAAAACCTTATTACTTTTCTTATATAAGTAAGAATTATAGAGAGGTTATAGGTTTAATTTCTATATAAAGTATAGTTTTTTTTTAGTATAAAAAAGGCTATATATTAAAAAAAAAAAGTAAACTTTAATAGGCTAAAAAAGTAAAGAGGCTTTTTTAGCTAATTAATAGCTTAGTAAGTAAAGACTAAAGTAGGTCTAGTCCCCTTACTTATTATAGCTTATTAAGCAGTGTAAATTAGCCACTTCTATATTATATAAATAGGTAAAAAATACCCCCTAGCTCTTAAGGTACTAAGCTAGTTATAGCTATAATTACTAGAATCAACAGGTATAGGGTAACTAAGGTTATTAAGTAGGAATAATAAAGGAAAGAAAAAAGGACTATATAGTAATTAGGGTATAATTGTTTAACTAGCTTTTTATAGAAGGAAATTAGACTTAAAATTCTAAAATTCTAAGAAGTAAAAATAAAATTATATATTTAGTTAGATTTTTTATTCTATTAGGTAAGTACTAATTAGTAATATAACATAAGTAATTATATAATTAGCTAGTTAGTACCTTAATAAAGGTTATTCTATAACTAGATAAAACATAAGAAGCAGAGGTTCTAGAAACAGCTAAGTATAAATTGCTAAAGCTGGCTAGCGTATAAAAATAAACAAATATATATATTAAACAGTACTTTGACTTTGAAATTATATCATGAAGTATTAATGATGAATTTTATTATAAACCTATTATATAACACTTTTTTACTTACTTAAAGCATAAATATTAGTAGTAATTAATAATTTATTTTAGTTTCTAATATATTTCTTCAAATAATCTAAAGCAACTTTTCTTTTATCATAACATATTGTGTATACACGAATTTAGGCATAGTTTCTATAACTATGATTGCTAACTGAATTAAAAACAATTAGTTATAAGACAGAGTATATAACCTAGATTAAATACTTTAAAATGTTTTAGTATTAGTAGTATATTATAAAAAAAGAATTACTTTTTAAACTTTAATATAGAATTATTTCTTATTTTATAAAGAAAAAAGAAGTTAATTTTATTTAATAATACTATTAGTCTTATTTTTAAATTTAAAAATAATGTATATTATACTTATTATATTTTACTACTTTTACTTCTTATATACTTAATATATAAGTTAAAGGCTTTTATTTAGTAATTACTTAGAGAATTAGTATAATTTAAATATGATTTAAATAAATTTATATTTTAAAGAAATTTTTATTATAAAAATAATAAATACAAAATATATTTTAAAAAACAAATTCCTAAAAAATAAGTCATTTAAGAATAAATCTACTAGCTAACAAAGGTTTTATATTTATATACTTAAGAATAAAATTTTAAACCAATTTTATAAAATTAATTAAACATTAAAGAGATATTGTTATTATATTTAGTACTTTGAAATTAATTTATATATTTTATTATAATAAAGGAATATAAGTTAGTATTATCATATTAAAACTAAGTATTACTTTCTAAAATAATTAAATTTAATAATTTATATTGAATAACTAATAGTATATTGAAAGAATATTAATAAAACAATTAAAAACTATTTTTCTTTATAGTTATATGTAACTTAGTTACTATTTATATAAAATTTAAATTTTTAAAAGAATATTTAAAATAAATAAAAATAGAAAATAATAATTAAGAAGGATTTTAAAATAAATATTTATTTTAATTAAAGGCCTAAGAAATTAAGAAAATAAGTAAATATAATAATTTAAATTTATTAAATAAAAACAGTATCTTTTAACGTATTTTTATATTTATTTAAAATTATATAAGAAATAATATTTCAGAGAACATAAATAACGAAAAGCTTTTTTATTCTTTATTAAATTAAAAAAACTCTTTATTATAATATAAAAATACTTATTTTAATAATTCTTAAAAACTTAGAAAAACGTTCTAAAATTAATTATTTATTACTTATAAGCTTCATAATTAAAAAACTAGAAAATGAAAGTTATTAAGTTTATTTCTTATAAGAACGCTAATTTTAAAAAACCTTAAATAAATTAAAAAAACCAGATCTAAAAAAGGCTACTATATTATAATACAATTCTTTAAAACATAATTTTAAGTTTAACTAAAATTCTAATTAAAAGATTATTTATAATAAATATAATAAAATAGGCTATACTTAACATAACTATTTAAAAACAATATTCTTTATTAAAGTTATTAATGCAAAAATCAAGAATAAATTAAAAAAGAAATATAATAAGCAATAATAAAAGCTAAAGTATAATACCTAATACTTAACTAAAAACTGTTTAAAGGTGTTATTATATTTTTAAATTAATACTGATTTATTAAGTAATACATTTGAAATAACCTCTAAGAAAATAAATATTTGTATAAAGACTAATGAAATTAGTTTCTAATTAACAAAGAAAGAAAAAGTATTAAAAGAAGTTTTATTTTAAGAAAAGCTATTAATAATTAAAATCTTTTATTTTAATACATAAGCTTAATCTTTATAGATAGTTTATTCATATAAAACAAAGTAAACTGTAACTAAATGCTATATAGAATTTAAATTAAAAACAAATATAGTTTTGTTAAAAATACTTATAATAAAAAGTTAAATTATATTGTTATAAGTAATAATATAAATATAGTATATTAGTTTAAAACCTAATACTCTTATAGAATAAAATACTGTATTGTTTTATAAACAAGTGGGTTAATTACTATAAATATATGTGTTATTTATAAATTCAAAACTATTATCATGTTAATCTTAGTATTATTATTTATTTATTCATTTATTATTGTACTCTAGTTACGCTAGGCCTAGTGGCTAAAACCTTTACTAACAAAACTATATAGAAATAAACCTTAAATAGGGAGAAAAACCTATATATAACAATATTACCTACTATAGTGGGGCTATGGTAGCCCCATTATAATTTTAACTATATAAAGGATTTTACTATAAGCTAAACTTAACTAGCTTTATAAAAATATATAGTATAAACCTTAAGTTGAAAAGGGTTAGTAAAGTTAACGTAAAGTAGTAAGTTATCTATAAAAATAGTTTATATAGTTTTATAAGTTACTTTGATAGCTAGAATTTTGATAATTACTTTTTCTTTTTTTTAGTTTCTTTTCCTTTCTTTATTTATTATATCTATTATGAGTATACCTTTATTTCTTTTATTATCGTAATATTATTATAGCTTAAACTTAAACGAAATATAGTATTATTTAAAATATTATTACTTATTTTAAATAAATTTATTATTATTTTAAAGCTAGGTAATAATTTTAATTTAATATATTAGTACTACTAATTGAGAGTATAGCCAGCCTAGTTATAGGCCTAGCCTTTTAATTTTACTTTATATAAACTAAAGATATTAAAAATTAATATTATAGTATTAAAATATATATATTTATTTTAGCTTTATATCAGTATTATTATTAATTTATATGAATAACAATGGTACTCACTTTAAGTATATAAAACTAAAATATAAAAGATTTAGTAATACATTCTTTCTTTAATATTTCTTTAAAGAACTAATTTAAAGCTAATAAACATAATAGCTTAATTTAAATATTACACAACATTATAAAACTACTGCTTAAATAATAAATATATAAAACATTAATATTTTAAAAAAGCTTGTTAATATAAGTTTAATATAGTATAATAATAATATTTATAAGGTATTCATATAGTATTCAATTAAGAACTAGCTAGAAATATAATACTATTTAAAAAAAGGATAGTTTGACTTATAAAGTAAGTAAAATAAATAGTAGTAATAATAATATAGGTATAAGGTAATACTATAATAGCCTTAGCCTTCAAAGTATTTAAATCCAAGCTATGACTACTATTAGCTTACTATTTTATTAATATATTAAAGAAATACAACAGGATTCTAAACAAATGTATAAACTTAGCTTAATTATGATATAAAGCTATAATATAAAATAAAATAAAGAAACAAATGTAAAAATCTTAATGAAACGTAATGTTAAAGCTAGTATAAATATATATAGTACTTATTATTTATTTTGTTAGCTATTTTTGTTTATTTTATTTTTTTAACAGATACTATATATTAGTACACTCTATATTAATTATAATCTCTCAATAGTTTCTTATTAAGTTTATGTTTATAGAATACTATGTATTTATGATATTATATTGTTAATGTCTTTAGATTATCATTTGTATAATCTATATTTTAATTAAACCCTAGGAATACATATAATCAAAATAAACTACTTTATAAGTATTCTTATAAGTACATTTTTTTAATGCTGTTTAAACCTTATAATAGTTATATACTAAATATAAGCTAGTATTAATAAAGTAAAAAAAGTTAAAATTTAAGTAGAAGCCTAAAATATAGTAATAATATTTATAATTAGTTTAATAGCTAACAATTTTACTTTAATACTATATTAATTAAAAAAAGATATTATATTGAATCCTTTTTATATGGCACGTCGGGCTACCCCTGCTAGGGCACTAGGGAGGAGACAACTTACCTTAGAAGCTTTAACTATAGCAGGAAGGAGGCAAGGATAGAAGGAATAGGGGGACTGTCCCCCTTTTATAGCTATTGCTAACCCCCTCTATATAACTACTAGTTTAGCTATATAGCTATTAGCTAGCTATTATCGGTATTAGGGTAGCTTTTCACTAAAATATTTAGCCCTATATTAGTACTCTCTAGGCACTAATATAAATATTAATAGTGCTTAACTCCCTTTATATATAGAATATATCCTTACTATAGTATAAATAAGTAAGGTTAGCTAGTATTATAGCTATATTATATAAAGTTATATTAGTATAGTATATTAGGTAACCTTTACTACCTCCAAAGCTTTAATTAGCCTTTATATAAGTATATTTTAACCTTAAAACTATTACTATTTACTTATACAGCTATATACTGTTACTATATTATTACCCCTATTTATATATACTATAATATACCTTAACTATAATATTATACCCTTTAATTATTACTATTACTATAAAACTAATTTAGCTTTAACTTTATTTTAAACTAAATATACTCTTTTCTTTAAACCTAAATTTATTATACTTACTTTTTTTAATAATTATAGTTATATAGCTTAGTAAGTAGTATATCTATATTTTATAATAAAAACTACTATAGGCCCTATATAGGCTTAAGTAAGTAGGGATATAAATAATATATATAGGTTTTTCTCTTTATTTTAAGGTTTTTTTTATATAATATAGTAAGCAAAGATACTAGATAGAGGTCCTTATAGGCCTCCTAGCGTATATTAATAATAACAATAATAATAATAATCCTTTTTATATATGCTTATATTAAAGCTATATATTTATAGTTAAGAAAGCTTAAGTAAAAAACCAGTGAGACGCAAAATCTATCTACCCAAAGGAAGGTATCACGAATTTAGCTGATTATATATAAAATATTTAAATATAAAAAATAAAAATAATTAAGTAATATGCCTTATATTCTAGCCTTCCCTTTTTTTATTTATTTACTTTTATTTAATAACGTTTTTTTTTATATTTTATTTAAATATTTTTTATAAGCTGTTTTCTATATTAGATACTAGGATAGCTAGCTAAATTTAGTTGTGATACCTTCCTTTGGTCAGATAGATTTCGCGTCCCACTGTAAGCTACTTTAATAATAAAAGTAAAGTTAGAGTTAAGTTTTATTATTATATAATTAATATAAGTTTAAAATATCTTTATAATACTTTACCTTTAATATTAATATTCTTTTTAAATAAATACTTTAATCAATAATGGTTTTGATAAGTAATTAAGGATTTAACTAAAAATTACTTATAGTTAGAGTAATTAGTAAGGCTTAAAGGGTATTTATATTTATAATATATAGGTTTATGTTAAAATTACATTATTATAATATAAGTAATATAGATTGTTTTAGCTATTTTATTACTTTTTATTTATAATAAAAGTATAGTACATAATAATTAAATTAAAGGTTAATTAATATTATAAGTACTTATTATGATTATTACACTAGTTAGGCTAAGCCTAATAGCTAGTATCTCTGCTACTAATACTGCATAGAAAAAATCCTAAAATAGGGAGGAAAACCTATGTATTACTATTTTATTATTTATAATAGAGCTATAGTAGCCCTACTTTAGTGCTAACTATATCAAAGGTTATACTACTAGCTAGACTTAACTAGCTTTATAAAAAAGTATATAATATAAAGCTAAAGTTAAAACGTGCTAATAAAAGTATAATAAAGCGTTAGAATACTTATAGGGATAGTTTATATAATATTATTATTATTATTACTCTAGTTAGGCTAAGCTTAATAGCTGGTAGCTCTGCTACTAAGACTATATAGAAAAAACCCTACAGTAGAGAGGAAAACCTATATATACCTATTTTACTATTTAAAATAAGGCTATGGTAGCTTTACTTTAGTTTTAATTATATAAAAAGATATATTATTAGCTAAACTTTATTAATATTATAAAAGAGTATATAATATAAAGCTAAAGTTAAATAAGTTAGTAAAAACACAGTAATACCTTAAGTTACTTATAAAGGTAATTTATATATTATAATAAATTACCTTAAAAGCTTAAGTTAGCTTTTATATTAATTCCTTATTATTTTATATAAGTTATTACCTTTTTACTTAGAACCTTTCTTTAGTTTATATACCTTTATAGTATGAACTATATTTATTAGTAACTAGTTATTAATAAATGAATTACTAGCTAACTCTTGATTATATAAGAAAACAAATAATTATAAAAGCTACTATTTTTCCTTTTTTTTCACCTTTTTCTTTCTTTATTTACTACTTTTATTATAAATATATCCTTATTTTTATTATTATAATAATACTAATATATTCTTGCTTTTAACTAATTATAGTATTATTAAAGATACCTTTCATTAATATAAATAAATTAATTCTTATTAATCTTAATTTAATATATTATTACTACTAACCTATAGTATAGCTAGGCTAATTATAAGACTAGCTTTATAAAGCTTATTTAGTATTAAGTAAGAATGTTAATAAATAATACTATAATATTCAAAATTAATATATTTCTTTAATTTTATATTATGTTTACTACTAACCTATATAAATACTAATAATATATACTTTGAATATGTAAAAGTAAAAAAAGATCATTTAAATATAAATATTAAGCTTATTACTTATATTAATAGCTAAATAAAAGCAAATTAATATTATAATTATATATATTATTATATTATATTAAAACACTATTAAATGTAATAGATTTAAGCTAGAAGCTTAGATCCTTAGAGGGACAGGAGAGGCTAAGTAGGGCGAGCGTAATAACTATAGTTTGCTTACCCTAAGTAGGCTAAGCAGGCCTGCTTAGGGTACCTATAAATAAATAGTGTTAGGAAGACTATAAGAAACCTTTCTCTCTCTCTTTTTTCCTTTCTTTTTAAGAGTAATAATATATTCTATTAATACTATATTATAATAGCCTTTAAGCTAGTTTATAATATTTATTACTTTTTTTTTATAACTTTAAATAGGCTTTACTTAGAATAAATAATAAATATTTCAAGAGTAATAAAGCTTAATATATAATTTTATAAAAGGTATACTATTTATATAAAATAATTATATAATAAAAGGTATAGCTAAGGAAGCTTATTTAGAATATATTAGTTTTTAATAGCTTTTAACTTATACTACGCCTAAGTAAAGCCTAAATAATAATAAGTATAAAGTGTATAGAATATAAACTACTTTTAATCAAGAGTCTTTATAATAAAAATAAATTCTCTTTTAAGGTATAAAAAAGCTTAATAATTTATAAGCTAAATATAAACTAGGACTTTATTAGTAATAATTATTACTAATAAGTTTTATTTATTAAAGCTTAGTATTATAGGTTTAAGCTTAAGTTACTTTTTTTTAAGCTTAAAAAAAACTTTAATTATAACCTTAATTAGTTTTTAATATACTTTAATAAAATATATATAAATCTTTATTAATAGAAATATATTATTTTTAAGCTTAACTAGCTTTATTAATAAATAATTAAAAGCTTTACTAACCTTTATGTATACTTTAAATAGAAACTAGTACTAATTAAAGGTATTTATTAAAAGATCTTAGTAAAGCTTACTAAAATTTATATAATACTTAATAAGTATATATATAACTACTATATAGGCTATAATATCTTTTAAATAAACTATAATAAGGCTATAAAGCGCTACTATAGTATTATACTTAATATTAATTCTAATTACTTAAAGAAATAAATAAGGGTATTATACTAAATAAAAGCTAGGTAAAATAAGAATAATAATATAAAAATATTAAAAGTTAACTTTATAGACTTTTAAAAAAATAGCTTAAAGGGTAAGGAAAAAAGAATTAATAATATACTATTTAAGTAACTTTAAAAAAGTAAAATAAGCACTAAAAGCTTAAGTATTACCTTCATTATAGCTTTACTTTATACTATTAATTTTATTATTTTTTTTCTTTAATAATACCTTTTAAGAATACTATAAGTATTTATATAATAAATATAAAGAAAGTTTTTAATAATTGTAAAGTAAACCTAAGAAAAATACGTTTTTAGCCTAAAACTTAATAAGAAAATATAACTAATATATAAAGTTATATATTTTAAAAGGTAAATAGTTTGAGGACGAATTTTTCAAATATAAAGATATATATAAAATTATTACCTTTTCTTCCTCCTTTTCTTTATAATAATGCTACTTTTCTTATTACTTAAATAAATAATAGCTATAATAGCTTTATTACTATAAGTAAAAAGGCTACTCAATAGTTAGGCTTTTAATAGGGTTTACTCTTAATACTTTATATTATTATTATTATAAAAACAGTTGTATAAAAAAGCTACTTAATACCTAGGTTTAAAATCCAAATTATATACTTAGTATAATTCTAAAGGGATATAAATAAATGAATATTCCTTATTATTACCTATATTATTCTAAGCTTTATAAAGAGTTATATTTTAAGTATATTATAGCTAGCTTAAAATAATATTAAGTTATACTTTATACCTTAATAATTAATTATATAGTTTAAAGGCAGCCTAAAGGTAATACCTTTAAATACTTATTAAGTTACTAATTTAATATTAGCAATTTTAAGATTAGTTTATATAAACATAGTTTACTAAGTAATAAAGAAGTAGTTTAATATATAGTTTTTATAATAAGTCTTTATTAAATTAGTTTAACCCTAGCTATAGAGATTAAGCTTAATTAAATTTTATTTAAAGCTAAAAACCTTTTATAGGAATTTTCGAACTTTATAAACTTATTTAATAAAAAAAAGGTAGAAAGGCTACTATTATATAAGAGTTATACTAAGTATTATATTTAATTTTATTAAAACCTAAATAAATTTATTTTAAACCTTCTATAAGCCTCTTGATATAATATACCAAGGGACTAGCTATTAAATATTTATAAGTACGTAGTTAAGCTTATAAATAAAAAAAGAATTTATATTTTATTATTATTAGTAGCTATATTAATACTTTTTTAAAAAAAAGTACAGAAGGGTTAATAGTTTTATATAAATTATAAAGTACTTAATTAAATTATAAACTAAAATTATTACTATGTACCCTTAGTTAAGGAAATATTATAATTACTTACTAAAGCCTATTAGTTTATAAAGCTAAATATATAGGCTATATTTTATTACCTTTATATTATAAAAGGGAATAAATACTTTATAGCGTTTTAAATATAATATAAGCTTTTTAAGTAATTAGTTTACTCCTTTAGCTTAGCTAATATCTTTATTATATATTAATAATATATTAATAGTATACTAGAACCTATCTTTAATAACTTTAGTATAGTATACTTAAATAATATCCTTATTTATACCTTAACCTTATAAAAGAATTATATATAAAACATTTATTTTATATTATAATAGCTATAAAAAGCTAAGCATTATTTAAATATTAATAAGTGTAGTTTTACGGTTTAAAAAGTTAAATACCTTAGGTTTATTATAAAGGCTAAAAAGAATATTTACCCTAACTCTAAAAGGATTATAACTATATAAAAGTAAAAAGTATTAATATAAATATAAAAAGTAAAAGGTTTTCTAAAATTTACTAATGTTGAAAATAACAGGGTTATTTATAGGGGATTCCTCACTATTAGTGCTATAATTATAGCGCTAATAGAAGCACTTTACAGGGGGCTTTGCAAGCCCGTGCAAGCCAGCAAGCGTGCACGGGCGCAGGCAGCAAAACCACGGAATTCTAACTAAAGGTTATATATATATAGGCTTATAGCTATAAGGTCTCTATAAAACCTAACCTTTCAAGCTTTTCTACTTATTTTAATAGCTATATAATTAGGCTAATAGCTACTAGGTAGGTTTAGTTTTTAGGTTAGATTTATAAGGCAACTAGTAAAGATATAGAGAAATAAATTAAAAAATGTACCTAAGCTAGCTAATAGCTACTTAGTTAGGAAAGGTAGCTACCCTATGATATATATTTTTACTGTTTTTCTTAATAAGAAGGAATCTATAAAAAGTCTTAGAATTAAATTCTTTATAACTAAATTCTAAGCTTTCTTGGTATATAAATATTTAAAAATTATTTTTTACTGTTATATATTAATTCTTACTAAGTTAAATTACTATAAGTATCTTAGTAGCTAATTTATACAGCTATAAATCTATTTTTTTATTTTTCTATATAAAGAAATTTTATAGAAAATAAAAAGTAGCTTATAAAGCCTAGCTAGTAATTAGAATTTATTAATAAGGTTATTAGGTATAAAAGGGAAGGAAGTAAAAAACCCCCTTATAGCTACTAACTATATAGGCTGTTAGAATTACTCTTACTAGCTATATATACCTATAAAGTTAGATATTAGATATAATTTATTAAATATTATTATTATAAATTCTTTACTAAATTAAATAGTGCTAAAAGTAACATAAAAGCTTCCTTTTTTTATAAAATATAGTAAACTGTAGCTTACTACAGTGCTCTGCTCTACAGAGCAGTGGATCTATACGTGCACGCTTACTAAGCCCACTACCTTAGTAAGCTGTGCTCTACAGCACCCGCCTCCATTATTTCTAAAAACTAACTTTTTTTAAAAGTTTATTAGTAAGTTTTCAAAGCTTACTAAGCCTTTACATACTTTTATAAGAAAAAGGGTCTCTTTTGAATAAATTAATATATATACTTTAGCATTTAAGGCACTTAAGTTTACTTTTCTTTTATTCTTAATACTAGCTTAATAAAACCTTAACTAAAATATATAATTAAAAGTAAATATATTTAGAAAGGCTATAAAAAAGTGCTTTTTATAGTACAGTTTAAAGGGAGTTCTATATTGAATAGCTTACTATTCTATATACTATGTTCCGGAAGAAGGAACATAGACCGCTGTCATTTAGAAGAAGGCATCGTAGCGGCTAAAGGAGTAAGACCTTAGTATAATATAATTAAACCATCTAATTAAAAGATATAAATAGGTCTTAGGTCCTTAGGTAGTTAAAAAAAGGTATCTATTTTTCTATTTTTCTTTTTTAGGGTATAGGTATAGAATTACCTATTACTATAATACTATTAATTATTATAATTTTAGTTACTACTATAATATAATTATTTATATTTTATTTTATAATTATTATAATTTTATTTTTTAATAATTTAAACTATTTAATTAAATAAAAAGCTATTTAATTATCCCTTTTCTATATAGATTTAATAACTTTAAAGCTAAATCTATATACTTAAGAAACCTAGAATATAATAGGGATAGCTTTAGTTATATATATACCGCCTTTATTTAGGTATATAGTATATATTCTTTTTCTCTTTATTATAAATAATAGTTTTACTTAGGTAAAGTAAGTTAAGTAGCCTTTATATAACCTATTTTATTATATAAAGATAATGATATATAATTAAAAGCTATAATTTAGAGT
>AFRA01000998.1:0-14658 GCA_000223055.1 Claviceps fusiformis PRL 1980
TTCCTTTCTCTATTTTTAACTTTAAAGCTAGCTACTTATTAATTTAAATAATAACTATATTATTATAGAATTAAATTAAAGCTACTTAATAATACTTAAGTAATAATAATAATTAGCTAACTTTATACTAGCTTATTATTAAGTTTATATTAATAAACTATTAGCTACTTTTTTTAATATAATTTATAAGGTTTTTATTTTTAAAGACTTTATTATAAAAAACTTATATTTTAAACTAACTATAATTACCTATACTAATTATAATCTTTTTAAAACCTTAAATAAACTATTAAATATATAATAGTATATTTTTATATAATTAATATTAGCTAAAGCTATTTAAGAATAATTTATTTATACTAGGTTAAAATCCTATATAAATATAATAAATAACTTTATAAATAAGCTAATATAATTACTACCTAAACTATACCTAAGACTAAAGGCTAAATTAAATAATTTTTATTATAATAAACTAATTTATAATAGTAAAAAACTAATTAATATAATATTAAAATTAGTATAAAAACTAAAAATAAATATAATAAATCCTTTTATACCTAAGCTATTATAGATTCTAAAACCTAAAATATTAATATTATTTAATTTAGTTATTATAAAATAAAATAATAATAATAAAATTAATAAAGGTAAAAGATTATAAAAAAAAATATAAGCTTAAGATAATACTAGCTAATTAAATAATAGTAATTATAAGGTATTAAAGGCTAATATTAAGGTAATTTATATATAAATAAAAGCTTTATTTATTTAGATAAATCTTTTATAATAAATAATAACTAGTATAATAACTATAGTAAATCTAAATACCTTTAATATATAATAAAGATAGTTAACCTTAATAATAACTAAAATTATAAGTATAAAGGCTAATATTTATAAAATAGTAGTATATCTTACTAAATTAAGAGAACCTTTAGTTAAAGTAATTATATAAGACTTAGAATTATTAATATTATATAACTAATATTTCTAATAAAGTACTAGTAATAATAATATAAATATATAATAAATAATAGTAGTTTTAGAATAAAAATTAATTAGAAATAAAATAATATAAAATAACTAGCTAATAATTAGGGATTTAATAATATTAGGGATTTTATAAGTTTAAGTAGCTATATAATAGGGGCATTATTTTTAAATTAGTAGTAACTATTATAGTTACATAATATGGTAGATAGATAGCCTCCTCCCGTTATCGCATAATAGTGGGGGATTAACAATCCTACAATACTCAATGTGCCCTCACAGGGGGTAGCATCGTAGTAAACCCGGCCCCCGTAATTCAATGCCGGCGCCTCCAAACCCGTACCATGGTCATTAGCCCATCTGCATGGCCATGTGCGGTGGTCATGTTTTTTTTTTGTGTGTGTGCATGTGTGTGTGCGTGTCCCTCCCCAGCTCCCATCTTTATTTCCCTATGCCGGCGACATTTCATGGAGAGACATTTCCAAACACATCTACAATACATATGTATGTAACTCGGAGAGAAAAAAAAAATAAAAAATAAAGGGGAGCGGGAAGAGGGGTATAACCATGTGATGATGGCAACTTGATGTGAAACACTCACCCAGACTTGTTCATGTACGCGCCGGGTTTGCCAAGTCGGGCCAAAAAGAATGCAAGTTGGTTTGTACGTTCTTTTGACTTTCGAGTGCGGAAAACAAAGCCCCCTTCTCCCTACGACTTGCATGCGTCTTACCTCCGACGCTATCGCAGACGACACGGGACAGGATCCCCACTTATCTTTTCTTTTTCTTTTTCTTTTTCTTTTTCTTTTTCTTTTTCTTTTTCTTTTTCTTTTATTTTCCTTTCTTCTTCTTTTTTCTGCCTTAGCTTTTTTCTGTCTTTCGTTTCTTTCTGTCTCTTGCTTTGCCGGTTTCGTCTAGCTCTTGCCATTTATTATGAATGTTCAAAACAAAGTACTTGCCCTGCGACCTCGTGTCCTCGGGCTAGGTACCTAGTAGGTCAGCTAGCTGCTATATTACCCGAACTTTATGTAGCAATAGAAGAGCATTCTCTCGGCACGTTGTTCTTTGCTGTCTCGGCTTTCATTGTGTTTCATTTCTGTTCTTTTCATTTCTGTTCTGTTCTTTTCTTTTCTTTTCTTTTCTTTTCTTCTCACCATGCACTGCTGCCTCTGCCTTTCGTCCGGTGCACATGACGAGCACATCCGTCCGTCCGCCACCTTTAAGCAGACACCCCCGGCACGCCTGCGGAAATGCCTCGTCGGCACCAGATACATGGAAGCAACAATGTGTGGGCACTGGGGGCAGAGTGCATCAAGTCTATGGGTCAGGGGACTCGTGCAAGTTTAAAAGCGACAAGTTTTTACGTACAGAGGAATGCGTGTGTGTATGTACCTACCTAGAGTGTTGGAGTGTAGGAAGTACATGAAATATTGTTGAATACTTTTGCCCGTACTCCGCACCACGCCGTCAAACAGGGGAAAAAAGAAGAAGGAAAATTGCATAGGTGAACAAAAAAAAAGCACTTGATCTTTTTTCTTTTTCTTTTTCTTTTTCTTTTTATAAAAAAAGCGGGGGGGGGGTTGTGGAGCTTACCATTCATGTAGATGCGCACACGCACGAAGATCTTGGTTCTTCCCCAAGTACCTTTTTCTTTTCCTTTTTCCTTCCGCGTTTGCCTTTTCGGAAAGATTCAGCATTTGGCGGGTGAGGATGTTGAAAGACGACAGACGACAGACGACAAGACGACATGGCCCTGCAACATCGGCGATACATGCTGCCCCACGTGTTTTATTTTTATACATTTACAACATGTAGCACACAGGCATGTAACATGTACAGTATGTGGGTGCATACACTACTAGGTACCTACTTATCTTTCCGAGACACGCACCCAGGTGTTGCAATGTCGATCAAAGGGAAGCATCTCACCACCAGGCCTGTCGTTTCGTATTTATGAAACGCATTTTTTTTATGTGAGAAAAGCTTGAGGATATTAACATAAGTATGTATGTACATACATAGGTACATGAACATGTAGATTCCAACCCACGGACAGCCTACGGCTCAGGGGAAACTAGAACCATGGCACAATGCACTCACGGCAGGAGAACAAAAAAATGGACAAAAAAAAGACTTCTGTGCCGTCAGGAAAGAAAAAAAAAAAAGAAAAAAAAAAAAGAAAGGGGCGGAAGAACAAAAAAAAACAGAATAGAAGGACGCGGAATCGATGCACCGATTTAGATGCGCGACATCTGGATCGACGCCGGGGGCGCGGTGCCTCTTTCTTCCAAGTTTCCCCCACAAATCACGACCAGACCAGCCATTCAGAATGCACCAGACCAGACCAGACAATACTTACAGTGGCAGGGACTCCCCCAACCTGCCGCCGTACAATTTCTTGGTGCACAAGGTAGAAGAGTTTGGGAATCGGGTAGGTACGACCCACCAGACCGTGCCAACAACCAGAACCACTTGCACTGCACAACTGCACACCCACGCCACGCCACGGGCCAGGGACCAAACGAACCCAGCACTCGTGGACGAGACATTTCATGTTCCCCTGCTACAGAGCCAAGTCTGCGACTTCCCACATTCCTCCCCCCACTGGCGGCCCCTTCCCGGCCCGACAAGCCGCCCTGGACTGACTGGCTGGCTCGCGGCTGCTTCCCACCCCCGGCGTCTGGACCTTTTTGCCGTCCTAAAAAACAATGTCTGGCCTTGATGAATTCGAGCTCAGCACAGATCCAGAGAGGCGTGCTTGACATGTGCTTTACTGGAGGATGAAAGATGAAACCTAAAAAAAAAAGGAAAAAAAAAGAAAAAAAAGAAAAAAGAAACTAGTTCTTATTTAGAATTGAAACTAGTTCTTATTTAGTATTGAAGAAGAGGGATTGTTTCTTTTCTTTTCCATTTCCCCTAATGTTGGCCACGACCTTGTGGCTGCGAATACCATTCTTGGTCCAGTGACAGTCATGACTTGTTGGCCCCCTTTCAGCCTGGGGGGTTCTTTTTGTATTCGGCCCGTCGAGGTATATCCAGGTCCATCCGCTATCGGCACTTTCAGCTCAGCTCCTTCGGATTACCTGATTCGACTCCGGTCCGTATAAGCTTTCCTTTTGTTTTGTGTGTGTGTGTGTGTGTGGGTGTGTTTTGTGCCTGTAACCCTCATGTGACAAGCGACTTGGCACGTGGGTGGGAACCGTTTTGCATCCTGGCGACACGAAACGAAATGGTTGAACGGCAGGATTGAAACAGAGCGTGTTTTCTGTTTTCTTACAACGACTACTTTGCTTTCGAGTCACTCGACACCAAAGGATGATGAGCGCCCTGTGAATGATGTACAGTGACTGTGCCTTGCAAGGTTTTATGTAGACGGGTTGCGGCGTCCACCTTCGGGGCACCCACTCTCGACAATGAACAAGACCGCACATGGACACGGGTCGCGTGAGAGCTTGGGTGCATTTCGAAAAGACGCTTGAAACTAGAGGAAAGTGTCTATGTATCAAGTCGACTGGCTGATCAACAGTAGTCGACAAATTCCCAACCTTCACCTTGTTCGTTTCACCATATACAGTGTTGTTCTTTATGACTGTGGCTACGGACTTCCCCATGGCATCTGAAGAATGAGGCCGGCAGGCAAGGAGAATACCATTCCACAACCAGCCAAGGGAAAAGGAAGTATCAAAGCGAGAAAAGATGTAAAAAGACAGAAAAGATAAAAGGACAAAAAATAATAAAAAGAAAAAAATCAACACAGAGAGACAGGTGTGCCAAGGGACCGAATTCGCTACCTGCATCACGGTGTACGTATGGCATGTACTGGTTTCGCCCAGTTGTGTACGTATGCATGCATGTGTTGATTTTTGCGCAAAATGTGGTTTACCATATCTCATCTGGGTCTTTGACCATCTCCACAGTGGGTGTTTTCGGCATCAATTTTTTCATCCTCTTTCTGTCCTCTTTTGTGACCAGGGACGGTGTGATTGGGACAACAGGAGTGAATGGCTGATACGGAGAATATGGCACGGCACCGGCCGTCATGGGTGTGCGGCCGGTAGTGGGAGATAATGGTCCTCTTCGCTCAAAGACGGTCTGCTTTGTGGTGTGTGAGATGGCAACTGGGGAGCCCATTGCTGGTTCATAAGCTCTCAGAGGTAAATTGCCGTCCGCTCGCACAGCTGATGGCGTGTTTGCTCTCGAAAATGTGGCACCAGGCTTGGGCGACAACGGTAGAGTAAAAGAAAGGTTTCCATCGGATTTGTGCCATGAGGGTCCTCCCACAAAAGGTGTGTGTGAGTGCTCCGAGGCTGCTGATACAGGATCGGCTTCGGAATTTGCCAGCGACATCTTGGACGCATGAGGCTGGCTGTTCATCCGCTGATCGATGCTCTGGATATTTTCGGGCATCAGGTTCGGAGCAGCAGCTCGAGCTTTCCCACCCTGGGCACCAAAGGGTGTCTGATCGGTTGGGATTGGCGGTGGTGGCAGAGGAGCATACCTTCGTGGGGGTATCGCACTCAATTCTTGCGATTCGTGCCCGGGGAATGTCGCCGACTGGGGAGTCATGATTGGCGACGAGATATGCACCCCCTTGATCTGCTTCTTTCGTGGCGAGCGCAGAGCGGCAAAAAAAGCCGAGGTTTTGGATTGTGCCTTGTCGCCATGTGCCGCTCCCTTGAGCTTCAGGCTGGCTGGCTTTACTCTGTCCTTTCTAGGGGAGGTGACGGGCTTGTCTGAGCGTGAGATGCCGTCGTCGCCTGGCCCAGAATGAACGGGCCCCTCGAACGCGACGCCCCGCTGCATGGCGTCCTCATGCTCCAAGACATGCCTGTACATCTCATCGAGCTGCGATTCCGCCATGTCGTTATGCGCAGGGAGGTGACAAGCCGAGGCTGGCAGAGGGCGAATATCCGGGGCGTTGGCGTCAAGAGTGAGCGGCTGCTCGTTGAGTCGAATTTGCACTGGCGGAGGAGGCGGAGGGTGCGAAGAGTCCGTGAGAACTTCTCTAGGTGGATCGCTGATCGAAAACGGACTGACTCCGTCAACTGGCGATTCGTCCCCGTATAATGGCTTTGGTGTCTGATAGTCGATCTCGTTGACGCCCAACTGCAGATGCTCGCGTCTTTTCTTGGCAAGTGAGAGTAGAGTAATGGCAACCAACAGCAAGGACACGCCGTAGGCCGCAATAAGACCAGCAATTTGGACGGGCAGATACTTCGTGTCTCTCAAAGCACCGGCCGAAAATGCCGGACCGTCTCCGGGACTCGGTGCAGGGCTCCAGTCTATATGGAGAGGGTTGTTGTCTCTCTTTTCGCTTTGATCGAGAGCGGTCTCTGCACCAGCTGGTCCTGAATGAACGAGCGTTATAGAGCGCAAAAAGGTGAGCAGTATCAATGTGGTGAGCAGTTGAAGTTGCCTTAATGGCATCGTGGAAGGAAAAGATGAGCCCTTTTTACGGCGCCGATGGCGATGTGATGTGATCCGTTAGAGGCTGTTGGCGGAACATGGCGTGGATAAGGAGTGACAAGGACGGGGGAAGAGGGCCACGAGCAACATGAGGAGGCATCGTTCCGGTATATACCAGTTGAGCGACAGCGACAGCGGCAGCAGCAAGCGGCAGGGAGGCAGGGCGGACGTGGCCCAGCCGTTTTCTGCGAGATCGTGGAGTTCGTGCATAATTGCGGTAAAAGCTGGTTGGATGCAGGAGATGCTGTCTGGTCACTGGTGATGTGAAAAGGTGTGATGGCCGTGCGGAGAAGGCTCGTGCAGCTTTGGATGCGTTTTCTGGTTGGATGCAAAGTCATCACGACAGGGATCTAAGCGCCGAGCTCCAAGTGATGTGGCACCTCGCCCTCGTGATTGGCTGCACGCAACTGTGCCAGCCTCCACACCCCGTTCCTTCTTAAAATATCAGGGACCACCGATCAAGTCACACTTGAGAATGAACCAGAATGCGAATGCGAGTTTCACGTCTTGATTGAAGCGTAACAGCCCTGCGTCCTGCGGAATCCTTCAAGGTCTGAAACTCGATCGCGACTACTTGATCGTCCACGAAAATGGGGCGAGGCAGGATGTATCTATTTCCGGTCTGTTCCGTAGTGCGAACTCGCCCTTCAGGCCACTGTCCTGTCACGTGACCGCGCGACTGCCAGGCGTTAGGCTTGACGCGCTTTCGTTACCACTGGGCTTGGACCTCACGAGTCACAGAACAGTTGGAAGCTGCGGCGTGAGCAAGTGGTTCAATTTTCTTGCTTTCTGATCCTATCGCTGCCTCGTTACCTCATCTTATCCGTCTTCTGTCTTTGCTGCCAGAGCTGTCTCGTTCGAATCATCTCCATGTACACGTCCCCATGGCCGCCGCAACCTCGGATGCAGTGTCGGTATTGGAGTCGCTGAACAACGCCCAACGCCGTGCGGTCACGTCCAATGTACCTACAGTAGCCATACTGGCTGGCCCAGGAAGCGGAAAGACGCATACGTTGACATCTCGTGTCGTATGGTTGGTTCAACAGTCGGGCTATCAGCCCGCCGACGTCATTGTCGCAACGTTTACCGTCAAGGCCGCCAGGGAGATGAAGCAGCGAATTGGGAACCGATTGGGTGAGGAGCTCGGAAATAAAATCGTTTTGGGGACATTTCACTCTGTTGCTCGCCGATACCTGGCAACATATGGCAAACGCATCGGGCTAGACCCCAAGTTCGCCATTGTCGATGACGGCGACTCTCGTGCCATCATTCAAAGGATCATCAAAAGACTCGACTTGAATCTTGAGCCTCCAACGGCCAAGGCTTGGATCAGCAAGAAAAAATCCAAGGGAAGTGCGCCAAGCCCCAGAAACGGAAAACAGCGAGACCATCCGTCCCTGGATATCTGCTACAGGGAATATCAAGAGCATCTTGCTAGAGCTAATTTGCTAGACTACGACGACCTGTTGGTGCGATGCGTACAACTGCTCGAGCATCACCCCTCGTGTGTGTCCAATGTACAGGCTGTGTTGATTGACGAGTATCAAGACACCAATGGCATACAGTACGATCTGATGAGGCTCTTTGCTCAGGCACGACAAAGAATTACCATAGTGGGAGATCCAGATCAAAGCATTTATGGTTGGCGGTCTGCGGAAATCAAGAACTTGTATCGCTTCCTTCGAGATTATCCCGAAACGGTTGAAGTCGCTCTGGAAGAAAACTACCGTTCTTCGCAACGCATACTCGACGTATCGTTGCAGGTCATTCAGCAAGACACCAAACGTTATGAGAAAGCTCTTTTGCCAATCCACACCAAGGGCACGAAGCCAGTTCTCAGAAAGCTCAAGAGTTCCTCCGCGGAAGGGGAGTGGATCGTTTCGGAATTGAGGAGGGTGCTATCCATGCTTGGGGACTCGCTCAAGAACGAGGACATTGCGATCCTCCTGCGTTCAGCTTCACTATCAAGACACATAGAATCGGCTCTGGGAAAGGCGGGCATATCCTATCGAATGATTGGCGGGCACAAGTTTTATGAACGCAAAGAGATCAAGATCCTTCTGGACTACCTGCGAGTGGTATATCAACCGAATAACAATGATGCTGTCACACGCATTATCAACGTGCCTCGGAGGGGCATCGGAGAGGCGACAGTAAAATCTCTCCTGGAAGAAGCCGAGAAGTCCAAACTCAGTCTCTGGGCTTTGCTGTGGGGTCATTGTCGTGGTGGACGACAGGCAACAACCAAGATTCGGCCAGTCATGGAGCAAAAGCTAAACACCGAACTGCTAAGGATCGTCTCAGCGTTGCGACAAAAAGCAGAGCGGATGAGCCAAGCAGATTCATTCACACTGTTGGACCTGATTGAGTATCTTGTCAACCAACTCAACTTCAAAAAGTACCTCGAGACGGAATATGAAGAAGAACACGAGCAGCGTTGGGCCAATGTGCAGGAATTATTCAATTTGGCCGGAGATTTCATGCGTGATTATGGCAAAGCTGAAGAGGAAGAGTTGCCGCCCATCGACCAAGTGGAACAAGCAAAGGAAGATGACGTTCTGGGCAGATTTTTGGCCAACATAGCGCTGGCATCAGACGCGCAGTCAGACGACAAGCAGCAGGACAAGACATCCCAAGTGACAATATCGACCATACACGCTGCCAAGGGTCTGGAATGGCCGGTCGTGTTTGTTCCTTCAGTGTATGAAGGCTCGATCCCGCACTCTCGAGCACACGACATGGACGAGGAGAGACGGTTGCTCTACGTAGCAATGACGAGGGCCAAGGCTTTGCTCTACTTGAGCTGCCCGATGTATGGATCTCAAGGACTCAGTAATAGGGTTGAACTGTCGTCGTTTGTGTCTTCATTTGCGGCGGCCTTTGAAGCACAGGGGCCGTCGTTCGATCGACAGGTTGTGGAAGGCATCGGCAAGATACTTGGTCGAGCCGTTCCGTCGGAGAAGACAATATTGGACAGGCTTCCACCGTCGTTCTGTCCCGAGGATAATCAATTTCCCATTGACCCTTTCGATCTGACGGGAGACGGTCCAGGGAATCCCGATTCTGAAAGGCAGGTCAGCCGCGCACAGAAGCGACAAAAGACAGGGTACTCCTCAGGACACCGCAGCGTGTCGGGTGAGGCGCAATGGAAACCAGAGTATGCCACTACGATGGAGCAGAGCGGCGCTTTCACCATGCCGTCGGCACCGGAGTTCATCACTGCTGGGGCTCTTGCAGCTTCTGGCCTGAACGCGACCTCGTCATTTGTTGCGGAAAAGATGGACTCGAAACGGGGACCAAAGACGGGGGGAACCTCCAGGAGACGGCCGGACCAGCGGAGTCTTCTCGGCTTCATAACAACAGAGACCAAGGCACCGGCCACAACCATGAGTAATAATAATAAGCTCCAGCCAGTGGACTTTTCCTTGGCACGCTACAAGGCTGCCGCATCCAGAGCGGCTCATCGCATGGCGGCGCAGCCCATCGCGTGTAATGCAGCAAAGCCGCCGCCGATTGATGCAGAATTTACGAAACACAAGATCCGCGAATCGAAAACAACATTACGAAGCACTCCAGGCAAATCTCCAGCGGATGAGCTGCCAGGCAAGCAGTACGCCTGCTTCTCGAGTTCTCCTCCTCGACATGAATCCCCCGCGCCAAGCGATGCTGGGACATTAGTACCAGATGCGGCGCGTCAGGAACCCACGACGAGTTTTCACTCGACAACGTTTATGGCAATGAAGCCTGTTGGAGGCGTGAGACGGCCAGTTGGTCTGGGACCGCCACCGTCCATGGACAGGTTGCGCAAGCCTTTCAAGCCACTGACGATCCATCGTCCACAGGGCCTACCACGGAAGTCATGACAGAAAAGAGTGACACGGGGGTAAATTGGAAAGGTAATCTGATGGGAAACGCTCCCTTGAGCGTTCTGGTTCTCGCCATGGTTTGGCTGGTGTCGGAGCACAATACAGCAGTTTTAGCATGTATGGAAGCGTTTCATATTGGTGCGGTTATACTCATGTAGACTCTCTGAAAGAGCGGGCAAGGAGACAAATTTGTCAAGTAATGAAAGAAGTCGGGCATGGTAGCTCGAACCATGTCGTGTTGCTCTCACTCTCCGAAAAATCGATTCAACCCTTGCACACCAGGTGGTGAGGTGCGCATTATAGGTCCAGGGGCAGTACGTCTAGACTGCGCATTTTTGGTGTTGGAGAGAAGTTTATAGTTTGTGCCGTGTATGTGCGTGATGTGTATGTACATATGTAGAGGGATAGACTGTCTTTCTTTCTTTTTCTTTTTCTTTTTCTTTTTCTTTTTCTTTTCTTTTTCTTTTTCTTTTTGTTTTTCTTTTTATTTTTCTTTTTTTTTTCTTTTTTTTTTCTTTTTTTTTTCTTTTTTTTCTTTTTCTTTTTTTCTTTTTTTTCTTTTTTTTTCTTTTCTTTTATTATATTTTATTATATTTTATTATATTTTATTATATTTTATTATATTTTATTATATTTTATTATTTCATTATTTTATTATTTTATTATTTTATTTTATTTTTTTTATTTTATTCTTTATTTTTATGTTTTTTATTCTTTATTTTTCTTTTCCCTACTTTTCTTTCTTTCTTCTTTCTTTCTATATATATCCCCCTTTTCTTCTTCTTGTTTTGTTTCACAGTTATAGTGCTTGCAGTGTGAGCTAAAAAGAATTGACTGCACACCAGGCTTTACGACGTTACCAGCCCCACCATAAAACCCCCCACCATAACACCCCCCACCACCCCCCTGTCCACGCATCTAGATTCTAGGCTCACCAAAAGGCTACGTCAGTCAGCCAGCCGGCCTCGCAGCAGTCATCATCAATATCATATCTTATCCACGCCAGCGCCGCACCTCCATCTCCAGTTCAACGTGCCTCTCCCCCCCCCCCCCCCTCAAAACGAGAGCCTCGCCAACACGACCAAACCCGCGACCACTGGTTTCTTCCTTGCATCCCTCGTTTTCTTGTCCCTCACTCCCTCTCTCTTTTTTTTCTCCGGGGCCCGGGAATCGCACCGTGTCGCACGGAGGGGCCTTCTTGAGCTCATTCTTCACAAACTCACACAAATCTTGTCCAGCGAGGGGGATACATACTCGGTCCGGCTAGATAATGGCTTCCCAGTACGAAGGTTCGTGGATTGGTCGCGTTTCCCCTTTGTTGCCGCATTCTTGACGATGCTCTCCGCCATCTTGTCTTTTTTTGTTGCGCGGGTTGGCAACCAATAAACGAGTCATATATATATGAAGGATAGATGAAGGTCATATGAAGAAGAAACAAAAGAGACATACATGGAGACAACATGGCTGAAACCCGCCCAGTAGAGCACAACGTGCAATTCACCTCCTCCGGCCCCTCGACCCGCCGCATCAACATGGCCTCCTTCTTCTCGCTCCTCGACCGCGTCTCCTCTTCCGGCACCACCACCCCGCACAACAACCCCAACGCGACGCCCACGCTGCCCGACGTGGCCAACGTGTTCCGCCTTCTGCAGGACCAGATGCAGACGCTGGCCGCCACGGCGCCCGACCACGAGAACCGCTCGTTCCTGCTGGACCTGGTGTCGGTGCTGGAGGGGGACATCAACGACCCGCCGTCGCGGCTCGAGGGCGTGGGGCAGGACTTTTTGGACGCGCTGGATCGGGTGAGCCGCAAGACGCTGCGCGAGGGGGACGACTGCGCGATTTGCAGGATCCCGTATCTCGAGGACCAGTATTGTTTGGTGGTGGAGCTGCCGTGTAAGGGGCGGCATCGGTTCGATCTGGAGTGCGTGGGACCCTGGCTGAGGAGCAAGGGGACGTGTCCCATGTGTAGGGAGGGGATGGGGGAGAAGAAGAAGCAGAAGAAGAAGATGGATAGTGTGGAGGAGCCGGTGGAGGAGGAGGATGATATGGACATGATGTATGCTTAAAAGGGCGAAGCTTGCGTTGAAGCGTTTTCTTTTCTTCTTTTCTTCTTGTTCCCTAGTTTCCCGGAGGCGTGGAATGCAAATATTCCTTTTTTTTTTCTCTTTGCCTTTCTGTTCTCGGTTATCAACCATGGCAACATTGGCGCACTGAGTGACGTAGGATGGTGATTTAATGTGCTTGCGCAAACGGGGGGTCTGCATTCTATGGGGCGATCACGACGGGATCACGACATGGCCAAGAAGATGGCATCCCGTATCTTGGACTTTTATCTCAGACCAATTACAGACCACACCGTTCTTGGTGCCTTCCTCTAGCACCGACGCCCCCCCCCCCCCACCACCAACACCCTTTTTTTTTTCTTTTTTTTCTTTTTTTTTTCCTTTGGTACATAATACTGTTATCTTGTTATGCCGTGTTTTCACAGATGTAGCCCCCGAGCCCTTTGTGTAATTCCTGTTCCTGTCAACCTCCAATCTCATTCATCAACTCCAGCGTCTTTTGTGCCTTTTGCTTGGAGAACCCACTCCCCGCGCCCGCGCCCAGGACGCCGATCCGCTCGCGCCAAAAATTCCACCGCTCGATCGTGAGTCCGGACTGATCGCTCTTGAACAAGCTTCCGGGCATCAGGGCGCGCTTCTCCATGGCGTTCAACTGGATTCCCTCGGTTGCCCTTTTGTGCAGTTCCTTGCCAGCATGCGTGATCCATTCATAGACCGTGGCGATCATGGCGTCTCGGGCATGGGGTCGGTCCTCGATTGGCTCTTCCAGGCCGAATCGCAGCTCCCAGATGGCAAAGTTGTGCCAATCCTGGAGAGAGAGACCGTAGATCCGGGCGGCAAATGAGTTGAGGGACACCCATTCCTCGATGGAGCATGGGTCCGTGTCTTCTGAGCCGTCAAAGTTTGGGGTGACTATTTGCGGGCCATAGCATTTATATATATATATATGTATATTTGGTTTTGGTCAGTGCTTGTGGGAAATACTTTTGACATGGTGGCTTTGAGTTGGGTGCCCGTTTGTCCGAGGGAGACGGACACAGAGAGACACGTCGTTCGCGGACCTCTCGAGGGGACAACAGCAACAGCAACAGCAACAGCAACAGCAACAGCAACAGCAACAGCAACAGCAACAGCAACAGCAACAGCAACAGCACTGAGATAGTACTACGCACAAGACCATGAATCTCTCATGATGGGCCCCAGCATGGGCAGTTCGCTCCACACCCTCGTCCGCTGCCCCCACATCTCAACCTCTTGATCTCTCTTGTTCTTCAGCTTGGCCACCGTCAGGACGAGCAGCTGCTGGCGCTCATCATCGGCGGGGATCATCCTGGCGACGCCGACAAAAATCGACCAGAAGCTCCACAGCCAATCTTCTGCTTCGAGGGGTTCGCTCGGATAGAGGCTGTCGATTTCAGCGGCCGCCTTTTCGGCCGAGTCTTGGGTCGGGGGCAGAGTGTTGATTGCGTTGGAGAGGACGGAAACGATCTGGGGAGCATGTTTGGACTTGGAGTCTTTGCAGGCGGACCCGACGTCTATGGACGTCGCCATGGTGGCAGTGGGCAGAAGTGACGACAAGCCAGCGTTGATGTTGTTGTGTGACTGTGTGATTGTGATGCGGAGAGCGTGGAGGAGAGCGTGAGTGTGAGCGTGCTCGTGCTCGTGCTCGTGCTGTCGAGACTCGAAAATGGCGGGGTCCCCATGGGAGAGGAGTCTGTAGATCAACTGAGGTTTTTCGAGTGAGCTGACCTGAGGTGAGGTGGGGCACTAACCTTAGCTAAGGTTGTGGTAAAGCCTACACTATAATTTAATTAGCTAAGATTAGTAACTATAGTATATAGTATTATAAGGCATTATATATAATAAAATTAATTTTTTTTTATAATATTTTATATAAAGTATAATAAAAATTATTTTAAAATTTAATTAAAGGTAAATAAAATTTTAAAAAAATATAATATAAAATTAAATTAAATATATTTATTATATAAATAATAAATAATATATAATAATATATATAATTAAATATAATTAGCTAGAAATAAATATATAATATATACTATAAAACCCTACTTATATTTTATTTTTTATATTTTATAATATTTTAACTTTTTTAATTTTTAATTTTTATTTTTTTAAATTAAGAATAAAAATACTTTATTATTATTATTAAATTATATATAAAATATATATTTATAAAGTTTTAGCTAATAATATATAAAAAATATATAAATAATATCTTAATTTATTAATAAAAAAATATTA
>AFRA01000999.1:0-14635 GCA_000223055.1 Claviceps fusiformis PRL 1980
GTATATTAAATTAATTTAAATAAATAGCTTTTACTTTAGCTTATTATTTATTTATTATAATATAAAGTTAAAACTATATTAAATATTTCTTAAAGTAATTAAAGTATTACTTATATATTGTATTTAAAAAAGCTTAATATATTTATTTACTTTTATTATACTTATTAGCTATATAATAGCTATAATATAAAGGTTTTATATAATATATAATAATATAATTAAAATTATAATATTATTTAAAGTAAAAAGTATTATTATAAAGTTTAGCTTTAAAGATTTTTATTTTATAAATAACTTTAATTTAATAGAAATAATAAGCTATTTTAATTTTATTTATTTTAATAATTATAAAGGTATATAAAAAGATTTTATATAGTTTTTAAATTATTACTTAAATAATAATATTATTATTAAAAGCTATAAAAACCTTAATAATTTATTTATTTATTTAATACACTAGTTGGGCTGTTGGCCTAATTCTAGTACCACTGCTACTAAGACTATATAGGAAAAACCCTAGTATAGGGGGGAAAACCTATATATAGCCTTTGTTTAAGTTCTATAGTAGAGCTATAGTAGCTTTATACTAGTTCTAACTATAAAAAGAGGTATGCTACTAGCTAAACTTAACTAGTATTATAAAAGAGTGTATAGTATAGAATAGGAAGTAAACTAGGTTAGTAAAGGTATAATAGTGCTATAGGATACCCTTAGGGATAGTTTATATATTATAGTAAGTTACCTTAAGCACTTAGTCTATCTTTTATACTAGTCCCTATTTAATTCCCCTAAGCTACTACCCCTTTACTTAAAACCTTTCTTTAGCTTTTATATCTTTATAGTATTAGTTATACTAGCTAGTAGCTAGCTATTACTAAACTAGCTATTAGCTAACTATTAATTATATAATAAAAAAAGAGAAATATATATACCCTCTTTCCCTTATCTTTAACCTCTTCTTTTCTTTCTTTCTTCTTTATTTATTATTTTTATTATAAGTATACCCCTATTCCTATTTTTATAGTAGTGCTGCCCTATTACTGCCTTTAACTAACTATAGTATTATTAAAAATATTACCTACCCTTATAAATAAGTTAATTATTACACTTAAGGTAAGTATTATTCCCTTTTTAATGCACTATTACTACTAACCTACTTATAGCTAGGCTAATTATAAGCCTAGCCCTATAAGGCTTATTTAATATAAGCTAAAAATATTAAAAAACAGTGCTATAGCACTAAAGATTAGTACCTTCTTCTAACCTAAGCTATTACTATTACTAATTTAAATAAGTATTAATAGTATATACTTTAAGTATATAAAAGTAAAAAAGACTTATTTAGGTATAAGTATTATATTCCTTATTTATATTAATAGCTTAGTAGTAGCTAATTAGTTCTATAGCTAAATTTAAATATTATATTATACTAGGAGGCTATTAAGTAAGTAATAAATATATAAAACCTCTATACCTTTAAAGAGCCTATTAATATAAGTATAAGGTAATATAGCTATAGTTTAGCTATAGTATTAGTATAGTACTAACTTATAGGTAGGCTAAGGAGTATAATACTACTTAGAAAGAAGTAGTATAGCTTATAAAGTAGGTAGGCTTATTTACTAATATAGTAGTATAGGCTATTAGTAGTACTATAATAATTTTAGCTTTAACTTTAGTTAAGGGTAAGATACTATTATAGGCTTATTATATTACTAATACACTAAAGAAGTAAAATAATATTTTAAGAGAGATTCTATAAAAGGTTTATAAGCTTAGTATAATAGCTATATAAAGCTATATAGTAGTAAAGGTAAAGAATAACCTAAAGGAGAAGAAAGGGGGGGAGAGGGGGGTAATAAAGTATAGGTATAGGGCTAGTGTAGGAGCGTTATACCTATTTTTTATTATCTCTTAGGTTGCTGTTTTTTATATATTAGTAAATATAAGTTATATATTATAATAATATATTTTAGCTATAATATTTATATAGTTTCTTAGCGTTTCTACGCCTATACTATGCTAGGTGCCTCTTTTTATTAGCTCTTTAGTATTTTTAGCCTATTAATCTTAAAGACTTTTAGTAAATTAGAATTAAAGAATATACCCTATTAATATAAGCTACTTTATAAGTATAGTTACTAGCCTATTATATTTTAATGCCTCCCTAACTTTATATTAGTTATATACTAGGTATATACTAGTATTAATAGGGTAAAGGTAATTAAAATTCTTATAAAATAATAGGATATAATAATAGTCCTTATTATTAGCTTAGTAGCTATATATTAGTAAATTTACTTTAGGAATATATTAGTAGAAAAGAAAAGCATTAAGCTTAATTTATTTTATATATATTTATATAAGTACTATAAATTTATACTTAGTAAGGCTTAAGTAAAGGTAAATAACTTTAGTAGTAAAGGTAAAGTTAGGGTTAAGCTCTACTACTATATAGTTAATATAAGTTTAGCATACCTATATAGTAGCCTACTCTTAGTATTAGTAGTTCTTTTATTTTAAAGTAAGCGCTTTAGTTAGAGAGGGCTTTAATAAGTAGTTATAGAGTTAGTTTAGAAATAGTATATAGTTTAGGTAGTTATTTAAAGGTAATAGGCAGCTATACCCTTAGTATATTAGTCTATATCTAAGTTAAGCTATTATTATAGTATAGGCGCTATAGATATACTTAGCTATTTTATTAGCTTTTATTTATTAGTAAAAGTAAAGTAAATAGTAGTTAAGGTAGAGGTTAATTAAAGCTATAGCTACTTTAGTTTTAACTAGAGTATATAGTATAGCCTTAAATATACTAATTACTATTCTTATATACTTAATTTATTTAGAAATAAATACCTTAGCTATACCTTTAGCTTTACTACTAACTTTAATAAGGGTATAGTGTAATTCTATACTATATATAATTATACTCTAAATAACCTATATATATAGGAGTTATATATTATATAATAAGTATCCCTAAGTTAAAGCCACTAGTAATATAAGTATAAGCTATTACTATACTAGTTTTAACTTAACTTAACTTTAGTATACTTTTTAGTAAAGCTTATAATAAACCTATACCTTAAGGAAGTAAGTAAATTAAATTAGTTACACTATATTAATACTAAGTTAAACTAATAATATAATTACTATACATTACTTAGTAAAGTATATAAGTTTACTCTTCTCTAAATTAAACTTAAAACCTAATTCTTAAAACTATTTTTAGTAAATTACTTAGGTAGCCTTAAGGCAATTCTATATCTCCTTTACTATATATCTATATATAAGTATATTTATATTATTAGAGAAGCTTATTATAAGTATAAAATATACTACTTAAAGCTTAATATATAAAAGGGTAATATAAAGTAAAAAGAGAATAAGGGAGATTAAGGACCCTTATAGTATACCTATAGTTATAGGTAAAGGGCTAGTAAATTTACTATTAAAATAAAGGTTAGTAGTATATTTAGTAGTAAAGAAGTAAGTTTACACTACTATTTATATAAAGATCCTAATAGCTATAAGGATATAAGTTAGTCTCTTATAATAAATAGTATTAAAAGCTATTAATATATTTAGTTAAAGTAGTGATATAATACTACTATAGTGCTATACTATATATATTAATTCTACTAAAACACTTAGTATAACTTCTATTAACCTATTTACTCTATTACCTATTTATAAGTTAGGTAGTGCGCTACTTAATTTAGCTATAAAGGTAAGCTAACTTACTATTACTACCTTTATTACTTTATTAATAATACTAAGAAGTAAGATAAAGCGCTAAGCCCTTACTTTATATTACTTTATTAAAGTCTTACCTAGCTTATAAAAAATAACTACTTTTACTTATTAAAATAAAGCTAAGTAATAGCTAATATAATAGTATATATTAAATAAGTAGGTAAGGGTCTTAGCTAATAGCTTACTATATACTTTAAGGTAATTAGCTAAAAGTTTATTTAGTTTTAGTGCTTTTTAGCTAGCTAGGCTTTTAATAATACTATAGATTTTATTAGTATTAAAGTAGTTTTTTAATAGAAATATTATAATATTAAAGTAGTTATTAAAATCCTTTAATATATTATTAAATTAAGCTTAGAAGGAAGGGAAAAAGTAATTAGCTAATATAGCTACTTTCTTTTAGTATAACTTAGTAGTTATAGTATTTATACTTTTACCTTAAATAAAATTAGGGATTTACTACTATTCTAGTAATAATTTACTATAGAGCTATACTTAGTATTTAAGTTTTTATAGGCTTTCTTTATAAGTAATAACTACCTTAATAGTAAAGCGCTAGGCACTATACCTTTTATTACTAATAGTTTAGTATTATATTTAAGCTATATTAGTAGTAAGTTACTAGTTCTCCTTAGTATAGAATATTTACTATTACTTTAACACTCTCTTTATATTTTAAATAGCTTCTTTAGTATAGTAATTTTACTATAAATTTAGTTTAGGGCTACTTTAGGGTTCCCTTAGGACTACTAAATTTATAATAAATTAAAGCTTAGCTATTATTTATTCTATATAGCTATTAATTTCTATAAATATTTAAAGTAAAGGTTTAGTAAGGTTATAGTAGAACTATATTACTACCTTAGCTACTATAAGGTTATTCTTTATATATAGCTATTTAAAATAAAGCAGGTAGTTACTATATAGCCTTAGGCTAGTGTTAATATAAATAAGCTATAGAATATAGTTAAATTTAGTAAGGTTTAGTCCCTTTATAAATTTAGCTTTTATATTATAGGTAACCTAAGTATAGTTAATAATATTATCCCTTTTACTTTATATTCTTTAAGTTACTTTACCCTATAGTATTATAAGTCTAAGCTATTATTATATTACTAATACTAAAAATATATTACTTTTTATTAAGGTTTAGCTATAATAGTTTTAAAGTAAATAGTGCTAGTTAAAGTTTTTTATAAAAATACTATAGTTTAAAGGTAAAGCTATTATAAAGTTAATAAAGAGTAATATTTAATTAGGTTTATAAGTTAAGGAATATATTAAGTAAATATAATATCCTACTAATATTATTAAGCACTAGTCCTTACCTATATATATTAACTATACCCTAAGCTTATACTAATAGTTTATATAAATTATAATATAGCTACCTTAAGTAGTAAGTTAAAAGCAGCTAAAGCTAGGGTTAAGTAGTTTACCATTTATAGTTCCTAGCTTCTATATTATTATTATATTAGCTTTAGGTTAAGACTCTAGCGCTAAATATATAAAATAGGTTTTCTTTTATATATTTTAGTATATAACCTTTATTATATACTTTATATAGTGTATTAGGTTAGGCTTAGCTTATTTAGTACTATAGTAGCTATAAGCTATTAACTTAGAAAGGCCTTTATAGTAGCTTATAACTATTATATTAATTTTAGTTAAGTATTAGGGAGGTAAGTATATAGTTTACTAACTTACTTTTATAGTAAAGCCTTTTATAATAATAAATTATTTATATCTCTTCTTTAGCTATAGCTAAATACCTTTATTTAACTATCTTTCTTTAATATTAAAGGTTTAATAAAGGCTAGGGGCTATATTAGGTATATAATATATATATAGTTTTATTATTTATTTATAATATTATATATATAAGACTATATAGAGTAAGGTTCTAAGCAGTTAATATAGCATTTCTATATAGCTCCTAATAGCGCTAAGTATAATTATTTACCCTCCTTATACTAACTAAATATATAGTAGCTATACTATAGAGGTAATATATAGTGTATAGCTATATAGCTAAATTTAAAGCATTTAAAGCATTATTAAGAATAAATAGTATTATTATAAAGCTTAGCCTTAAATATCTTAGCTTTATAAATAATTTTAGTATAGTATAGCCTATTTACTATATTAACTCTATTAATAGTAATAATTAAAGGGAATTAGGTTATAGTACTATATAGCTTTTATACTATAATCTTTACTAAACCCTATTTATTAGCTATAATTATATTTTAAAAAATATTATTCTTCCCTTAGTTCTATATATAGTATATAAAAAAGCCCTTAATAATAATACTAAATATATATTAGTTTAGTATTACTTTTAGTTTAAAAGCAATGCTAATTTAAGCTATATTATTAGTATAAGGCTTTACTATATCTTAAAATATAATTATAGTATTACTACTATAAAGGTAATACACTACTATAGTAGTATTAGTATTAGTAGCTTAGTTAATAGCTATAATAGCTTCTTTAAGTAAGTAGTTTTATATAGCTTTAGCTATTATACTACCTTTAATAATAGTTTTATAGTAAATATAAGGTAATACTATTACTATTATAGCTTAAATTTAATAAATAAGTAGTTAAGTAATGCCTTTAGTAGTAATACTAGCTTAGCTTAAGGCTATTATATTTCTAGTATTAATAGCTTTCTTTACTATTTATTTAATAACTTTTTTTAAGTTTTTAACTATAATAAGCTTATTAAGTAATAATAAGGTTAATTTTATTAATATTTTAATATAGGTCTAAGGTATAAGAAAGCTATATTAGGTATATATTAAGGCTATATTATTAATATAAAAAATAATATTTTATATACTTTTTAGTATTATAGCTAGTATAAGTTTAGCTATTTTATTATATTTAATAGTAAAGTAATTTAGTATTTACTTATATATAAGTAGTAATATAAAAGTAACTTAAGGTACTATTAATATAAAGCTACCTTATTTTATAAGTAAGTAATAGTAGCTTTATATAAAGCTATAATTCCTATTATTAATATTTATTAGCATTACCTTATCTACTATACCTATGCTTTAGTACTAATACGCTATTAGAGATAGGGTAAAACAGATATAGCAATTCTTTTTCTACACTTTTTAAGAGGTTTAGAGTTAGTTCTACGTCGCTACTGCAGTGCAGGCAAATTTACAAAAAAGTTTTTCATTAACCTTAATAATATTATTATAAAAACTTATTTTATATTTAAAAAATAAAAAAATTATAAATAATAATATTAAAAATATATTAATATAAAATTACTTTTAAATTAAATATAAATTATACTTAAAAAGGGTAAATATAAAAAACTTTTTTTGCAAATTCGCCTACACTGCAGTAGCGACGCAGAACCGACTCTAAACCTCTTAAAAAGTGTAGAAAAAGAATTGCTATATTTATTTTACCCTATCTTTAATAGCGTATTAGTACTAAAGTATAGGCATAGCAAATAAAGCAATATTAATAGATATTAATAGTAGAAATTATAGCCTTATATAAAGCTACTACTACTTACTTATAGGATAAAGTAGCTTTATATTAATAATACCTTAAGTTACTTCTATACTACTACCTATATATAAGTAAATACTAAACTACCTTACTATTAAATATAATAAAATAGCTAAACTTATATTAGCTATAGTACTAAAGAGTATATAAAATATTATTCTTTATATTAATAATATAGCTTTAATATATACCTAATATAGCCTCTTTATACCTTAAACCTATACTAAAATATTAATAAAATTAACCTTATTATTACTTAATAAGCCTATTATAATTAAAAACTTAAAAGAAGTTATTAAATAAGTAATAAAGAAAGCTATTAATACTAAAAATATAATAGCTCTAAGCTAGGCTAGTATTATTACTAAAGGTATTATTTAACTATTTATTTATTAAATTTAAGCTATAATAATAGTAGTACTACCTTATATTTACTATAAAACTATTATTAAAGGTAATATAATAGCTAAAGCTATATAAAACTATTTACTTAAAGAAACTATTATAGCTATTAACTAAGCTATTAATACTAATACTACTATAGTAATATATTACCTTTATAGTAGTAATACTATAATTATATTTTAAGATATAATAAAGCCTTATACTAATAATATAGCTTAGGTTAGCACTACTTTTAAACTAAAAGCAATGCTAAACTAATATATATTTAGTATTATTATTAAGGGCTTTTCTATATACTATATATAAAACTAAGGGAAGGATAATATTCTTTAAAATATAATTATAACTAATAAATAGGGTTTAGTAAAGATTATAGTATAAAAGCTATATAGTACTATAACCTAATCCCCCTTAATTATTACTATTAATAGAGTTAATATAATAAATAAGCTATATTATAGTAAAATTATTTATAAAGCTAAGATATTTAAGGCTAAGCTTTATAATAATACTATTTATCTTTAATAATGCTTTAAATGCTTTAAATTTAGCTATATAGCTATATACTATATATTACCCCTATAGTATAGCTGCTATATATTTAGTTAGTATAAAAAGGGTAAATAATTATACCTAGCGCTATTAGAAGCTATATAGAAACACTATATTAACTACTTAGAACCTTACCCTATATAGTCTTATATATATAATATTATAAATAAATAATAAAACTATATATATACTATATACTTAGTATAGCCCCTAGCTTTTACTAAACCTTTAATACTAAAGAAAGATAGTTAAATAAAGGTATTTAGCTATAGCTAAAGGAGAGATATAAATAACCTATTATTATAAAAAGCTTTACTATAAAAGTAAGTTAGTAAACTATATACCTACCTCCTTAATACTTAACTAGAATTAATATAGTAGTTATAAGCTACTATAAAGGCCTTCCTAAGTTAATAACCTATAGCTACTATAGTACTAAATAAGCTAAGCCTAACCTAATATACTATATAAAGTATATAATAAAGGTTATATATTAAAATATATAAAAAAAAACCTACCTTATATATTTAGCGCTAGAGTTCTAACTTAAAGCTAATATAATAGTAATATAGAAGCTAAGAACTATAAATAGTAAACTACCTAACCCTAGCCTTAGCTACTTCTAACTTACTACTTAAGGTAGCTATATTATAATTTATATAAACTATTAATATAAGCCTAGGGTATAGTTAATATATATAGGTAAGAACTAGTGCTTAATAATATTAGTAGGATACTATATTTACTTAATATATTCCCTAATTTATAAACTTAATTAAATATTACCCCTTATTAACTTTATAGTAACCTTACCTTTAAACTATAGTATTTTTATAAAAGACTTTAATTAGCACTACTTACTTTAAAACTATTATAGCTAAACCTTAATAAAAAGTAATACACTTCTAATACTAATAATATAGTAATAGCTTAAACTTATAATACTATAAAGTAAAGTAACTTAAAGAATATAGAATAAAAGGGATAATACTATTAACTATACTTAGGTTACCTATAATATAGAAGCTAAATTTATAGAGGGACTAAACCTTATTAAATCTAACTATATTCTATAGCTTATCTATATTAATACTAGCCTAAGGCTATATAGTAACTACCTACTTTATTTTAAATAGCTATATATAGAAAATAACCTTATAATAGCTAAGGCAGTAATATAGTTTTATTATAATTTTACTAAACCTTTGCTTTAAATACCTATAGAAATTAATAGCTATATAGAATAAATAATAGCTAAGCTTTAATTTATTATAGATTTAGTAATTCTAAGGGAACCCTAAAGTAGCCCTAAGCTAAATTTATAGTAGAATTACTATACTAAAAAAGCTACTCAAAATATAAAGAAAGTATTAAGGTAGTAATAGATATTCTATACTAAAAAGAACTAGTAACTTACTATTAATGCAGCCTAAATATAGTATTAAACTATTAGTAATAAAAGGTATAGTGCCTAGCACTTTACTATTAAGGTAGCTACTATTTATAAAGAAAGCTTATAGAAACTTAAATACTAGGTATAGCTTTATAGTAGATTATTACTAAAATAGTAGTAAATCCCTAATTTTATTTAAAGTAAGGGTATAGATGCTATAATTACTAAGGTATACTAAGAAAAAGCAGCTATACTAGCTAACTACTTCTTCCCTTCCTTCTAAGCTTAACTTAATAATATACTAAAGGATTTTAATAACTACCTTAATACTATAATATTTCTATTAAAAAACTACTTTAATATTAATAAAATTTATAATATTATTAAAAGCCTAGCTAGCTAAAAAGCATTAAAATTAAATAAACTTCTAGCTAGTTACCTTAAAGTATATAGTAAGCTATTAGCTAGAACCCTTACCTACCTACTTAATATATACTATTATATTAGCTACTACCTAGCTTTATTTTAGTAAGTAAAAGTAGTTATTTTTTATAAGCTAGGTAAGATTTTAATAAAGTAGTATAAAGTAAAGGCTTAGCGCTTTATTTTACTTTTTAGTATTATTAATAAAGTAATAAAGGTAGTAATAATAAGTTAGCTTACCTTTATAGCTAAATTAAGTAGTATACTACCTAACCTATAAATAGGTAATAAAGTAAATAGGTTAATAAAAGTTATACTAAGTATTTTAGTAAAATTAATATATATAACATAGCACTATAGTAGTATTATATTACTACTCTAACTAAATATATTAATAGCCTTTAATACTATTTACTATAAAAAACTAACTTATACCCTTATAGCTATTAAAATCCCTATATAAATAGTAATATAGACTTACTCCTTTACTACTAAATATATTACTAACCTTTATTTTAATAGTAAATCTATTAGCCCTTTACCTATAACTATAAGTATACTATAAAGGTCTTTAATTTCCCTTATTCTCTTCCTACTTTATATTACCCTTTTATATACTAAGCTTTAAGTAGTATATTTTATACTTATAATAAGTTTCTTTAATAATATAAATATACTTATATATAAATATATAGTAAAGGAGATATAGAATTACCTTAAGGCTACTTAAGTAATTTACTAAAAATAGTTCTAAGAATTAAGTCTTAAGTTTAATTTAGGGAAAAGTAAACTTATATACTTTACTAAGTAGTATATAATAATTATATTACTAGTTTAACTTAGTATTAATATAATATAACTAATCTAATCTACCTACTTCCTTAAAGTATAGGTTTATTATAAGCTTTATTAAAAAGTATACTAAAGTTAAGTTAAGTTAAAACTAGTGTAGTAGTAGCTTATATTTATATTACTAGTAGCTTTAACCTAGGGATACTTATTATATAATATATAACTCCTATATATATAGGTTATTTAGAGTATAATTATATATAGTATAGGATTATATTATACCCTTACTAAAGTTAGTAGTAAAGCTAGGGGTATAGCTAAGGTATTTATTTCTAAATAAACTAAGTGCTTAAAAATAGTAACTAATATATTTAAAGCTATACTATATACCCTAGTTAAAACTAAGGTAGCTATAGCCCTAATTAATCTTTACCTTAACTACTATTTACTTTACTTTTACTAATAAATAAAAGCTAATAAAATAGCTAAGTATATTTATAGCGCCTATGCTATAATAATAGCTTAACTTAAATATAAACTAATACACTAAAGGTATAGCTACCTACTACCCTTAAATAATTACCTAAACTATATATTATTTCTAAACTAACTCTATAACTACTTATTAAAGCTCTTTTTAATTAAAGCGCTTACTTTAAAATAAAAGGATTATTAGCACTAAGAGTAGGCTGCTATATAGGTATACTAGACTTATATTAACTATATAGTAGTAAAACTTAACCCTAACTTTACCTTTACTACTAAAGTTATTTACCTTTACTTAAATTTTACTAAGTATAAATCTATAGCACTTATATAAATATATATAAAATAAATTAAGCTTAATGCCTTTCTTTTCTACTAATATATTCCTAAAGTAGATTTACTAATATATAGCTACTAAGCTAATAATAAGGATTATTATTATATTCTACTATTTTATAAGAATTTTAATTACCTTTACTTTATTAACACTAGTATATACTTAGTATATAATTAATATAAAGTTAAGGAGGCATTAGAATATAATAGGCTAGTAACTATACTTATAAAGTAGCTTATATTAATAGGGCATATCCCTTAATTCTAACTTACTAAAAGTCTTTAAAATTAATAAGCTAAAAATACTAAAAAGCTAATAAAAAGAGGTACCTAGTGTAATATAGGCATAGAAATGCTAGGGAACTATGTAGATATTATAGCTAGAATGTATTATTATAATGTATAACTTATATTTACTAATATATAAAAAATAGTAACCTAAGAGATAATAAAAAATAAGTATAATGCTTTTACACTAGCCCTATACCTATACTTTATTACCCCCTCTCTCTCCCCTTCTCTCCTCTTTTAGGTTATTTTTTACCTTTATTATTATATAGCTTTATATAGCTACTATACTAAGCCTATAAACCTTTTATAAAATCTTTTTTAAAATATTATTTTACTCCTTTAGTGTATTAATAATATAGTAGGCCTATAGTAATATCTTACCTTTAACTAAGGTTAAAGCTAAGACTACTATAATACTATTAGTAGCCTATATTATTATATTAATAAATAGGCTTATCTACTTTATAAGCTATACTACCTCTTTTTAAGTAGTATTATACTTCTTAGCCTACTTATAAGTTAGTACTATACTAATACTATAGCTAAACTATAGCTATATTACCTTATATTTATATTAATAGGCTTCTTAAAGGTATAAAGGTTTTATATATTTATTACTTACTTAATAGCTTTTTAGTATAATATAATATTTAGATTTAGTTATAAAATTAATTAGCTACTACTAGGCTATTAATATAAATAAAGAATATAATACTTATACCTAAATAAGTTTTTTTTACTTTTATATACTTAAAGTATATATTATTAGTACTTATTTAAATTAGTAATAGCAATAGCTTAGGTTAAAAGGGGGTATTAACCTTTAGTGCTATAGTACTATTTTTTAATATTTTTAGCTTATATTAGGTAAGCCTTATAGGGCTAGGCCTATAATTAGCCTAGCTATAAGTAAGTTAGTAGTAATAGTATATTAAAAAGGGAATAGTACTTACCTTAAGTATAATAATTAACTTATTTATAAAGGTAAGTAGTATTTTTAATAATACTATAGTTAGTTAGGGGTAGTAATAGGGTAGTATTACTATAAAAATAGAAATAGGGGTATACTTATAATAAAGATAATAAATAAAGAAAGAAGAAAGAAAAGAAAAGGTTAGAAATAAGGGAAAGAAGGTATATATATCTCTCTCTTTCTATTATATAACTAATAGTTAGCTAATAGCTAGTTTAGTAATAGCTAGCTATTAGCTAATATAACTAATACTATAAAGATATAAAAGCTAAAGGAAGATTTTAAGTAAAGGGATAGTAGCCTAAGGGAATTAAATAAGGATTAGTATAGAAGACAGACTAAGTGCTTAAGGTAACTTACTATAATATATAAACTACCCCTAAGGGTATCCTATAGCACTACTATACCTCTACTAATCTAGTTTACTTTCTATTCTACACTACATACTTTTCTATAATACTAGTTAAGTTTAGCTAGCAGTGCACCTCTTTCTATAGTTAGAACTAATATAGAGCTACTATAGCTTTACTATAGAACTTAAATAAAGGCTATATATAGGTTTTCCCCTCTATACTAGGGTTTTTCCTATATAGTCTTAGTAGCAGTGGTACTAGAATTGGGCTAACAGCCTAACTAGTGTATTAAATAAATAAATAAATAAATAAATACTTAAAAAGGGTTATTAATATAAAGCTTTTAATATTTTTAAATATAATTATAATATTATTATTATAAAAGTAATATATTATTATAGTAAAATTAATATTAATTATATAATTAAAAATTAAAATAATATTTTTTAAAAAGTAAAATTTAATTATTTTATTAATAAAAAAGGTTTTAACTAAGGTTTTATAATAAACTTAAAATTAAATTATAAAAGTAATTAAGTTAGATAATATATAGTTTTAAAAGCTAATTTTAATTATTTAAATAATAATAAATACTTAAATTAAATATAAAATAATTTTTAGTTAAAAAGCTTTTTTAATTACTTATATAACTATTTTTTTAAGGTTTATTATTATAATTGTTATATTAATTATATTAAAGGTAGTATTATTATATAGCTTATATTTAATATATATTATTTTTATATTAATTATATAAAGAATAATATTTTATATTCTTTTTAATAATTTTATAAAAATAAGCTTAATAGTTTAAATAAATTCTTTTTATAAATAAGCTAAAACCTTATTTTTAACCTTTTTTTTTTACTTATTTTAATAATAAAATTAATTTAAAAGCTAAGTATAAAACTAATTTATTTTATAAGTAAGTAATAGTAACTTTATATAAGTTCTTTATTCTTACTATTATTATTTATTAATATTTTATTATTTATTATACCTATACTTTAAAACTAATATATTATTAGTATAAAGGGTTGATAAATACTATAAAACTTTTTATTAGCTTTTTAAAAGGTTCAAAGTTAATTCTATAGCGCTATTATAGTATCAGCAAATTTTTAAAAGTTTTTTATATATTAAAAATATTAAAAGCTTAACTTAATATTATATTATTTTATACTTTTAAAAAATTTAATAAAAATAAAATTATTATTATTATTAAAAATTTAATAAATTAAAAAGTATTTAAACTTAATAAGTTTTTAATAAAAGTTTTAAAAGCTTATAATTACTTTTTAATTAAAATATTTATATTTTTTTTTAATATTTATT
>AFRA01001000.1:0-14619 GCA_000223055.1 Claviceps fusiformis PRL 1980
TTATTAATATTTTATTTTAAAAAAAATATATTAAAAAGGTATTTTAAAGTATTGTTTTAAATATTAATATAATTAGAATCTTCATTATTAAAATTACTTAAGTTAAAGCCTTTATTAAATAAATACCTTACCTTTAAATTAAAACTACTTAGTTATATAATATTATATTTAGTATTAATTTAGTAATGTTTTATAAAATCCTTTAAGTTTTTATAGTTTTTAATAATATTAATTTTTATATTTTTAATATATTAACTTTATTTTTATTTTATATTTTAAATATAAATAAAATAAGTATAAAGTTTAATAATTTTTAACATATTTTAATTTCAAGCTAAAAAAGAGTTTTTATTATAAAAAATAAGAATATTTTTAATAAAGTTTTAAAGCTAAGAAAGCTATTATATTTTATTTTTTTAAAATTAAAATTTATTAACTTTATTAAAGGTTTAGCTATTTTTTTATTAATAGGCTTATAAAGCTATTAAAGTATATTAATAAAAAAGCTTATATTAATATAATATAAAAGCTTATAAAATAATACTATTATTTTCAAATAAATAATAAAGCTTTAAATTAATTTAAGTTTTTTCTTTAAAATAATATTAACTTTAATTATAAAATTTTTATTAATATTTTTTAAATTAATAATTAGCTTATTTTTTATATTATTAATATTATTGTAATATTATAAATAGCTAAATTTCTTAAACTATAAAAATAAAAGGCTTATAATATATAAAATACCCTTAAAGAATATTAAATTAATATATATCTTAGCCTACTTAACTAAATTATTTATAATATTAAAAAGAACTTTATATTTATTAAATTTAAGTATTTAGTATATCTCCTAGCTATTAATATAAATAAGGTTTCTATAAAAGCCTACTAAAGTATTAATAAAATTAAAAAGTATTATCCTTTATTAAAAAAAGTATATAATATTATTAAAAATAAGGTTAATAATATTCTTACCCTTTTATAATACCTTTAAATAACTATTAAAGCTATTAATAACTTTATTAAACTTAATAGCTTTATTTTTACCTTACTTATATTTAGTATATGCTTATATTTAATAAATAAATTACTTTTAAGCTTTTTAATTACTAAAAAAGCTATAGTTTTTTATAAAGCTATTAATAAAGCTTAAAAATACTTTATAAAATAATAAGTTACTAATACTCTTTATATTTATTATAAATTTAATATAATATTAACTTATTAATTTATATTATAATTAAAAGTTTATATTTAATATAAAAAAGGTAGCTAATATAGCCTTTATAAACTTCTAAATATTAATAGTAAAATATATATAATAGAAATACTAAATAATATAATAAGATCTTATAGCATTATTATAAAACCCTATATATATACTAAAGTACTTAATTATATTTCAAGCACTATAAAAGAAGAAAAAAAGCTTTATAATAATTATAAACTAACTATAAGGAATAAAAAAACTTTTTAACCCCTTTATAAAAGCTTAAAATACCTAAGAAAGTGTTTTTTTTAAACTAAAGACTATAAAGAAATAGTACTATATTTATAAGCTAAAGGGCTAGGGAAAACTAGCTAAAAGCTATAAAGCTAATTAAGGAAATACTTTATTACTTTTTTAATTAATAAGTTATTAAAGTAATTCTTTACTACCTTTAATAGTAATAAGTATTTAAAAAGAGATTTTATTAGTTTTTATAAAGGATTTATTAAAAAGAAAAATATTAAAGAAAAACAATATAAAAATAATATACTAAAGGACTTAGTAAGGTAAAAGGAGTTTAGAATCTTATTAATTATAAATAAAGTATATAAAGAAAGCTAATTTAAAGAGAGAGTATACCTTTTAAAGAAACCTTTTTATAAAGTTAAAACTATTAGTATTCTTTATAATATATTAAAGGAAAGAAAAAGGATTAGTATTAAAAAAAATATATAAGAAAGGAATAATAAAAAGGACATAATATTAAGGGAATTTAAAGAAAGGGGTAGTATTAAAGAAATTAATAATATTATGTAAATTTACTATTACTATTTATAATAGCCTTAGTATATATATTAGTAGCTTAAGGTATAATTCCTTTTTTTTTATAAAAAAAAACTTAAAAGTAATAAAAAAAGCTATTAAATATAAAAAGAAAGAGAAGGAAATTAAAAGTAGAGAAAAGGATTTAATAACTCTAAACTATAAAGCTATTACTATAATTTATATTATAATAAAGGAAAAAAGTACCACCTAATTTATAGTAAATCTTAAAAAATAAAGTAAAATTACTATAAAAAGTAAACCCTTTAAGAAGTTAAACTAAGCTAAGATTAATATATTATTAGTAAAAGGTATATTTAAATTTATAACTTTTAATTAAAAAAAGTATAAAAATTAATATTTATTTTAGTTTTATATAATATAGAAAGTTAAGGAAAAAAGAATTAACTAGCTATATAAAAAATTAAAGCTTATAATTTAAAGGTATAATAATTAAATGAAAGTATTAATTTTTATATAATTTTTATTAAAATAAAAAGTAAGCTAAAGGTTAATTATAATATTAATATTTTTATTAGTATTAAAGAAAGTTTTTCTTTAAATTTAAGATATTATATAAGTTTATATTTAATTATAAATTAATTTTAATAAGCTAATATTTATAAAGCTATTAAAGTAAATTAAATATTTATACCTAAAAACTATGATAATAAAAGTTATTAAATTATTATATAAAATCATAGAAGCTAAAATATATTAATAAACAACTTATTTAAAGTATTATAAAAAAAAACTCTAAATAAATATATTAAGCTATAACTTATACTTTCTTAGTACTTTAAATAATACTAACTACTTTAAAGTAGTTAATATATAAACTAATAATATATTTAGACTTAGTAACCTTATGTTACGTGCTGGATGTCACACGTAAATGGGGGTACTCATACAAATAGGTGTGGTACGTCATGAAGTCATAAGAAGAAGGAACACTTAAGTTATAGGTAGGTAGTTAAGTGTATGTATAGTTAAAGTTGTTCTTCTCTAGCTATGCGCAGCGGAACCCTCCTTTTGTAAGGTAGGTTCCGCCCCTAGGAATGGACTATAATAGGTCCCCCCCTTTGTAGAAGAAAATATAGCTTATTCTAAACTACTTAAATAAGAAAGAAAAGAAAGAAAGAAAAAGAAAGGAAAAAGGCAGGCTTATAGTAGCCTACTTATAAAGCTAAGAAATTAAAAGAAAAAGAAATAAAGCTATATAGTCTATGTATAGCTAGGTTATAGCCTAACCCATAGGAGTTATGCCCCTAGGGTTTACCCCTAGCATGCTACTATATCCTATACTATTACTACTTATTTCTATTGCTTATAAATACATTATTATTACTAGTAGCCTCCTCCTTATTAGTGGCTTTATTAGCTATAGGGTTATTAAAGTCTATAGTATAGTTCTAATATGCTATAATAAAGCAGATATTGCTAGCTAGGGCGCGTTAGACTATAGGGTTAACTAGGATTCTTTTAAAGATCTCCTATCCTTAGTAGTTAGCTATAGCGTTAAGGGCGTAGATATTAAGGGTTATAACTATAGCCTTAGCTTCCTTCTAATATTGGGCGAAACCTACCTTATTATGGAAATATATTATATTAAAGTTAAGTTCCTGCTTAGTTTTATTAGTACCTATGCTATATTAATCCTTCTAGGTATTATTAGTGTATATATTATAGCCTATCCTATTAGCTAGCATTTAAATATAGGCAGTGAGTGTTTAGATTCTCTCTGCGCTAATGTGGAGAACCTTGCGGCGTACGTTAACTAGATGTAAACAACGCTTAATAAAGATACTAGCTTAGTCTCCTACTAGTCCATAATAGGTAATAAGAACGCAGCTAGTGCCGGCGTAGTTACAAGCCTTAGCAAGATAGACAAAGAAATTAATAAGCTACTGGGCTTAAGGGATTCCAGAAAGGATAATCCTATTATAGAGGTTTATTATATCCTTAATGCCGCTCCTAGCATAAGCCTAAAGGTTTTGCTTAGTAAAAGTCTTGTTAATATAAATAGTAATGGTTAGAGGGAGCTAGATAAAAGCATCTATGCCTAGTTCTATAATATAGCGAGTAAAAGCTACGTTTAGCTCTAGTAGGCTACCGCTTACTAGGAGGCAGTGTAATCTATAGATTTTATAAAGCAGGAATATCCTATGGAAACCCCCTTTAATAAGGTCCCTAGTGGTTGTGATGTAGTATAATTTAAAGATAGAAGGTCTTCTCATTCGTTATATGCTACCCATGGTGTTAGCACTATAGCAAGCTTTAAAACGCACATTACCTAGTTTAGCGAAAAGGTTAAGTGTCTCCTTGCAATCTTAGTCGATCTCCCTTCTAGTTAAGAGGGTCTCCTAAGGTAGAGGTAGCATTACGTAGTTAGTTATAATAGTTTCTATGTTAGGACTAAGGAAACCCTGTGTAGCTGTGTAGGGAAACGAAGGTTTTATGTGGAAAAGTGGCTGCTAAGGGGATAGTAAAGGGTGTAGCTAAGTGTGAGAGGAACGCTAATAATAATAACGAAGAAAAGGGTGGGAGCGGCCTGTAATGAGAAGGCAACGACGTTATTAATTGAGAAGGGGTTGCGAGGGGATTGTGGCGAGGTGAGGTTTTCGCGCTTAGTAGTGTGCCCAGGCATCCGGGCCACAGCCCTAGCTAAGCAAACGAAGAACTAGGACATTACGGTATTCCATAACCTAAGGCGGGCGCTGGTGTTAGTGATGTTTCCTGCACAATGGAAACGCGGTTTTTACGGCTTAAAGTTAAGAGCACCTGTATGTTTTATTTGCCCTAATGTTAACTAATTACAGGTGGGATCCCATAGGGATCCTGCATTCCTAATTATAGAAGTTGCAAAATCAAAACCATCCTGCCAAACTATTATGTTTCCTACTAACTCTAGCCCCTTAAGGCAGAAAGCAATGTAAAATATCCAAAATCACTCGCACTTATACAACTATTAGAATTCCTATAGCAGGATACTGCTAAAATAACGGTATAAGAAGCAATAGGAATACTAAAATATCCCACTAAATGGATTGCTAGAATCCCCTTTTTGTAGCATAGTTATTAAACTACTCGCGTCGGCCGGCTAGCGCCTGCCGTATGTAGAATACCTCAACTAGGGAGTCGGGGTGTCGACCCTATTGCGCTTGTTGGAACGCGTCGTGGCGAATAACCCAGGGGTGCCTGCAAGGGGCGCTGCTAAGGTCTTAATGGTTTATACCTTAGCCTTAATAGCTTTTACTTTAGTTTAGAGCGATTTAATAGAGGTTTTAACGGCGGAGATTAAGGCTGCCATAGCGGATTTACATTTCTCCAACGTAACAAGGCAGGATTCCACATCCTTTATAGCCTTCGCCATAGGGGTGGATTTAGTAGCCTCCTTAATTCTAGCATTAACTGTCCCTAGGGTCTTAGTCTTCGTGATATTACAGACGTCTATAAGGCCTTTAATGCTATTACAGTGTGTTTCAAACAGTTTACTATAGTCTATTATAGTAGACTTAAGGGCTTCCACAGCTGTCTCCAACGCCATAACGCATGCAAGGACTTCATTCTGCACGCCTAATAACCGCTCAGCTGTGATGGCAGCCTTATAAGCGCTTAGCTCAAGGATCTCCGCAAGGTAGGACTTACCAACTGTCGCTAAAAGGCCGCTAAGGGTCCCGTTTAGGTGGCCGAAGGCATCGCTTATGCGTTTAGCGATGATAATGGCCTTAGCTAGAAGCCAGGAGGTCTAGTAACGGTTTTTGCGGCTACCCCCGTCCTCCTAGATAAAAACAGCTGTTTAGAGGGAGTTACAAGCAGCGTAAATTACTAGGAGTTCTAATTTACCTTTAGCTTAAGCTTTGTTACCCTTTACAGTAGCTACTGTAGCTTTGCTGCTTTAAGCATTAAGTCCCTTAAAAATATTAATGCAGCAAGCCACTACTTCTAAGTATAGCTTATAAAGGGGATTATCTTTCTCAACGCTAAATCTATCCTAGCTGATTCTAGCTCTAGCCCTAGCGAATTCTATGCTATAGATATAGAGCGCGTCCTTAAGGGCCTAATCCTTCTTCTTAGGTCCCTGCTTATTAGTGTATTGCTACTTTATATAGTCTCTTTTTATATTAACTGCAGCTATAAAGTTAATATCGTCTAATTTATTATAGGGTTTATACGCTTTACCGTCGGCCCTTTCAAACTAGCGGAGATACTAGTGCATTAGGGTGTTGGCAATACGCCTCGCTGCATCCCTAGTAGTGGTCGACGGTTTACTAGTTATATTCGTTAAGGATTGGCCTACTAGGGCTTAAGCTTCGATGCCCTTAGCGTCGCCTATCCCCTAGTTATCCCTATTGTTTACATTAGAAACATCCTTATCCTTGTTGTGGTTAACTGTAATGGTCTAGGGAGTAACGCGGGGTATGCTTATATTATTGCTATATTTGTTATAGGACTCGCTATCCTGGGTAGTGTAAGTGTCTCCTAGCTAGCTAGTTAAAATGCTAGTCTCTTAGAGGTAGGGGTTAAATATAAGTCCTAGTGGGTCAGCTAGGTTAATGTTGTAGGAATCTATACTATTCTTAAGTTTAGAGGCTAATTTCTCTAGGAGGCTTATAGGAAGCTGCTAGTAAGGATAGGGCTTAATAAGGGCTTAGATGTGTGAGGACAGGGAAAAACGCGGGAGTTCACTGTACATATCTCACTAATACTTTTCCTAGCTTGACTTCTACTAGGGTCTAGTGTAGCGGTTAGCAAAACTGGCGCTAATAACCTTTAGCTAGTGGATTCAATATACTGCAGAAAGGCTTAGGGAGGTCTAAGGTTTAAGCGGTGCGTCTATATAAGCCAACGAAAGCCATAGATTAGCCTAGCTAACTAACATAAGGAAAGAAGGCAGTAGTATGTAAATTTTTAAGGAAAAGGAATAAGGAAGTAAAGAAAAGAAGGTAAAGAAAGAAGGTAAATAAGTATAGGAAGTGAAGGATTTTATATACCCTAATAGGGCTTTTGCAGAAGTAAGCTTAAGGTAAGCTCTTATAGTATACTAGGAGTTAGGAAATAATCAATGTTTTCCACTAGTAGGGAATTCCCTATATGCATTTATAAAATTAAACGCTAGGCTAGTATAACTTAAAATGTTTGTTAATTAGGAGGCACTACAAGACCTTTCTTACAGTATTCCTCATCCTAATCAATAGTATTTGTAGCAAGGTACTCGTTAACTATTTTAGCAGCGTTAACACGCATATCTTCCTTAGAAATCCACTAATCGTCCTTAGCGGAGTATCCCTTTTAGTAGATTAAGAAATCAATGTAAGGCTTCCTACCCTTCTTTTAAAAAAATTATATATAATGTTTCTAGATCCTCTTAATTTCCTAGTAGTCTGCTTCTCCTAATCTAGTTAAGTCTACTAGTGGCAGTATAGGCTTAATTCTTCCAAAAGGGTCTTCACCCTACTATGGTTTCTAAATGTAAGCTGCGGAAACTACTAGGTAAACCCTTAAAGTTAGTAGGAAATTAAGGCAGAAAGAGAGAGAAGAGATCTGCTCTAAAACCCTATACAGTCTAGTACGCTAGGGAGACTATTTCTTCTTAGGCTTGCTTAGGAGCTTGTATCCCAAGTGTAGCCTAAGGTATACTATATCCCCTACGTTAATATCCACCGGATCGTGCCGAGAGTTATATCTAATTTTCGCGAGCGCGGCTGCTATTATAATAGCGTGCTTAGCTTCCCTTTAGTATAACTTCCAAAGCACTAACAGGTTAGCGTCTTTAGGGTCTATAATGGATTCGTTTGGATCTAAAAGAAGGTCTACTACTGTAAGTAGCTTATGACTAAGCACAAGTTCGTTGGGCAATTAGTTAATTAAGGCCGCGGCTGCGTTATTAAGGTAGTGTTAGAGTGCTGGAAGTATTAAGGGCCAGGGGACATCCAGGTTAGTCGCAGTGTGATATCACACTGCAATAATTATAGTCTAATTTTTGCGCTTAGCTATGCTATTAGTTTATAGGTAATACGCTACTACTATAAGGAATTTCACTCCTAGCTTATAGAAAAGTGCAGTCTAAAGGTTAGAGATAAACTTAGGGTTCCTATTGCTAACAATTTCTTACAATAGTCCTTAGTTAGTAAGGTAAAGTCCCTTTAGTAGGAGTTTAGCCTAGATTTCTACTAAATACTCCTTATAGCTAGGGATAAGAATTATCTTTTTGCTAAAGAGGCAGTTAACTAGGCAAAGCGAGTTATAAGTAGTAAATCCTTCCACTGCCTATATTATATTTTCTAAGCTAACTTCTAGCATATTTATAATGAAATCTAATGAGATACTATAGAAAGGCATAGGCCTCGTTTAAAGGGGTCTTATTTCCCCTAGGGCTTAAGATTAAAGGACCGCATTTTCTCTATAGACATTGCAGTGCGCTATATAGGTGTGTATCTAGCTGCTTATATATAGGAAGCAGACTGTAGAAAGCTCTTCAGCCATCCTCCCCACTCTAAAATAGTAAGTGTTATTATAAGTCAACTAGAGGAGGGCTTTTACGCAGTTTTAAGGGATGCAGAGTTGGCATAATCCTTCCAAATTATAGGAATAGAGGAGCCTGTTATCTTAGAGGTCCCAGCTATATAGGGGAATTTATAGTTAGTTCTAATTAGTTTAGCGTTGCCTCTCCCTATATACAGTGATACCCTTAATAATTCAGCTATACTTCGCATTATATTAGTACCCCGCTATAATAGAATTCTTTAGATCCTTATCTATAATAGCGGAGGCTATAGATTCCTCTCTAAAGTATATATAAGCATTAAGTTTATCAAAGCTGCTACGGTTAGCTGCCTCCCTATAGCTAATGTTAACTAGTAGACAAGAGAGGGCGTTAGGTACTACGTTTAAAGTGCTAGGGACGTGGATAATGTGGATTTTAAATTGCAAGAGATAATTTGCGACTTTAGCAAGCTTAAGGTTAGCCTTATTAAGATCTATTGTTGCAAGAGAGGTATGCTTAATAATTCCCTTCGCTAGTGAGTGATTGGTAATGATATTTATAGCTAATGCATTAGATTGGGCCATTTTCCTTAGTTTCCTTATCCCCTATGCAATTGCGGCTACCTCCGCCTCTATTAAGCCATATCTCTTCTTAACGGCTAAGGTTAGCTAGGAGAGAAATAAGATAGGGCGCAGTTTATCACCGCTAATGTCCTTCCTAGGAATGCTAGTGCCGTTCTAATTAACTGCTAATTAGAAAGCATATAAGCTAAAACCCTCCTTACATGCGTTAACCTTAAAGAAGAGGGGCCTCTTAGGGTTATAGTGCTAGAGTAGAATCTTAGTGTATAAGAGTTCTTAAATTGCTTTAAAAGATATAATTTCCTATTTTAAGGGTGTGAAACTCGCCTGCTAGGCTATGTATTTCTGCGCCTGCTTAGATAACCTAATAGGGAGTTTGTTTTTCTCATAAAGGTCCTAAAGTATTCCGGTCTTCCTATCCTATAGGGGTTTAATGTATAAATTAAACTAGGGGACCCCTACACGGAGAAAACCAGCTATCCTAATAAAGGTTTTAAGACTTAAGAGCGTGGTGGGCATTTAGAGGTTCTTAAATGCCTTAATACAGTTACTAGTGTTAGTAATACCCTCTACGTTTACAATAAAACCTAAGAGCTAAATTAATAAATAGCTAATAAATAACTTCTTAGCTACTATATATAGGCAGCACTTTTTAAGGATTTTAAACACAATCTTAAGGTGGGCTAGGTGCTCTTTAAGGGTGTTAGAGAAAATTACAATGTTATTAATATATACTTGCATAAAGGCTTAGTGCTTGTGGAATTACTTATCTATAAAGCGCTAAGCGTACGCCGGGGAATTCTTATATCCTTATATTACAATGTAGAATACCTTAATTCCTCTCTTAGAGATAATCGCTATTCTATTGCAGTGCTTACGCTACACTAGAAGCTGGTTAAAGAAACCAGAGGCATCTAGGAGGGATATCCAATACTTTCTATAGGTATCCTCTATAATGTCCCCTTAATTAGGTAAAGGGTATATATCTAGAATAGTAATACTATTTACAGGTCTTATATTAATTACTACTCTTCCTTTGCGTTCTTTCCTAGTATTGCGCTATACAAGGAAACCTAGGCATAGGCATAGTGCCTTTTCTCCTGCCTTAAGGTAGGATACCTTGCTAGCTTTATGCTTCTTATTAAAGATTTTATAGAACTTCTTAAAATCCTTCCTACCTAGGTAGTACACTTGCAAGGGTTTTAGCTAATTTTGCTAACTATTAATAAAATTAATACACATCTGCTCCTCCTTAGGCATTAGCACCACCCCTTAGTCGCAGTAAATATTATATATATTAGTAAGTTTAACAAGTTTTTCTATGGCTACTAGGTTAAGATTTATAATTTTAACGCTAAATTTGTTTGTAATAAATAGAACGTTATTTAGGCATATAATACTGTATAAGGGGACGCCGCTATTAACTACCTTAGGGTTAAGGTTATTAGCTATGTCCTTAGTGTCTTTCTCTATCTTAGGGGGAAAGACGTCCTTTAGCGTTACTAGCTCCTTATAGCCTAATAGGATATTAATATTATAACTGCAGAAGGCAGAGAAATCCTTAATGTTATCTATGGCGAAGTAAGAGTCTATAGAGTTTAGACCTTAAAGGTTTCCTAGTCTTTAGTTAGGCTTAATATGAATTAGGAGGTCTATGAAGTTGTGGATTAGTAAGCATTTTGCCTGCCCATAATCCACAATACTATTGAAAATCTAGCGGTTTTTTAAGATAAAGTGATAAACGCCTGTAGCCTTATATATTGCATAGTCCTTCTAGAAAACCGGCACGAATTCTAAGCTATGCGGCAGCACGGTGACATAGTGCGTTGCGACAACCCTCCTGGTTGGGACTATGTTGGCAGGGCGGAAAATACAGCTGGGCATAGTTATGTTATATACAGATCAGAAAACAACCCTAGGGTTAATAAAGTCGATTTTAATGCCGTAATTATATATAAAATCTATGCTAATTAATAATTTTAGTGCAAGCTTCTCTATTACGTTAGCGGTCACAGTAAAGTGACTAAATACCGATTTTCCTCTAGCTTTGCCCCTTATATAAAAGTTAAAGGTAGCGGTTTCTATAATATAAAAGGAGGAATTCACACTATTCATAGGTTTAGGCTTCTAGGTTCCCTATTAAACGTTGCAACTATTCTACTAGAGCCACTCCTTATTAACCAGTATTAACAAAGTCTCTATGTCAAGGCAGATATTATAGTCCTGCCCTTAGTTATTAAAGCGAAGGTTTACCTTAAGATAGGTAGTTGCCTTTCTTTTCCTAGTGATTTCTAGCTAATACAGCCTTACTACCGCCTTAATAACCTAACTATTAGTTAGTCCTCTAGATACTATAATCTTTTTGCAGTATATATTAAGGGGGAGTGTGGGCTCCTTAGCGTAGAAAGCGTCCATAAAGTTAGATTTGTCCTTATCTAAGTTGCTCTTAATGATGCCTTCCTTAACTACATGGTATCCTAAGGATACAAGGTAGGACTCCTTAGCTTCTGCATTAGAGTTATCTACTATAACTATATAGTTTACACTATTGCCCTCCTTAGGCGCCTATTTCTTATAGAATTATGGTTTATAACCTCTATAATTGTACTAGGGGCGCTTAAAGGAGTTGCGGTGTCTAGGCTTAGTTTCCTCCTATTGCCTAGGGGGGTCTGCCTCCTTAGTATTAAAAGCAGCCGCTAGTGCGTTCCCTTTAGGTTCCTTAGGGGACCACTATAGGGCCCCCTTACAACCCTTATAGGAGCAACTATAATTAGGTTAGAAAGGGTGTAAGCAGCCCTAAGGCTAGTAGTTCCTGCTATTATACCTATTACTAAAATTGTAATATTATTTGCGGCTTTGCAAGTATTAGCAGCAACTGCCCTATTAGTATTAGGGCGGGCTATAACTGCTACCACAATAGCTATCGCGGCGAGGTAGCCTGTTCTAGTAAGCCTCTACAGTAGGGCGGGGGGTATTGTTATCTATTAAATCTAGGTCCTCTGTAAGGAGGTGAGCGGAGGCTTAGACCTTACTTCTCTCTATTCTACGGTAGGTTTTATTACCTAGGATAAAGTCCTTAAGGTTATGCCTCTTGCCCTCTATTAGGTTAATATACGTATTCTAGTGGTTAGATTTCACTGGTTAGGGGTAGATTTGCTAGAGCTCTGCGTAAAGCTTATAGTAGAGATAGGTAAGAAGCTAAAGGTTAGTAGATTCCCTATTAGCCTTAGCATAGAAGAAAACTTTTACTGTAAATTCCTATAGGGATGTCTTAGATAATACATTATCCCTAGTAAATTCGGCTTAGTTAAGCTAGGCAATTACGTCTTGGATTTTAACGCTAAATTCCTTTTTAACTATAGTAAATACTAAGTTAAGGTTACAGAATATTATAGCTCTTTCTATGTTATTAAGATGCTGGCGGTACTATATGTAGGTGGCTCTATAGAAAAGATACTAAACTTAGTATATAATCTGTTCTTAGCGGTTAGGGCTAGCGCGGCTATAGTAATCCCTAACCGCTTAGATCCAGAGGTCTACATCCGCAAAGATAGTGGATTTGCCTTTGTGTTTAATAGCCTTGCTATTAATATTGTCCGGATCTATTTTAGGGTTAAGGTATCTAATATCGCTAAGTTTCTAGGAAGGTTCTACCGAATAGTTTATTGTCTCTAGGGCTTAGGTAGCTAGATTATTATAGGGGTTTTTGTCTTTAGGTTGCTATTCTATGGGTATAAATAATAGTCCCTAAGCGCGCATAGCGTTCCTAGGGGGCGGCTTATTACGGAGTAGGGGGTTGTGTAAAGTCTTATAGAACTCCCTATTAACTAGATGCCCCTAGAGCTAAGAAGTTTTAGCGTAGAGGGCGTTAAGAGTCGCTGCGTAGGCTGGTTGCGTTTGTGCGCCTATTGTTCTAAAAGATGCTGCGAGGCGTCGCGCGTCTGAGGTTGGAACCTATCCTAAGGTTAATAAAGGGTGTTAGGCTTGCTCCGTAGCTTGCCAGTGGGATTTAGCTAGTCCGGAAGCCTCTAGCGCAGCTATTATATAGGTTACTGCTTTATTAATTTCCTTTACGCTACTATAGCGGATCTTGCTAAGGATAGACTCTTGCTAGTTGCGTATATTAGCAAGAAACTACTGGAATTTATTGTGTATGTTTGGCTTACGCTGTTATCCTTAGGATCCTATTGCCTACAGAGGAGGTATGCATTCTTCCTAACTGCTGAGCAAGTAGGAAATTGCCTTATTTTAATTAATTCCTATAGGATTTAATAGGGTTCCTAGAGGGGGATTTAGCGCGCTAAAAGTTAGATAAAGGTAGATTTTTATTTCCGGAATAGTTTCCTAATAGGAGCTAGCACTAATATAGTTCTCTTCCTATAAGGAAGCGTAGTTTTCCTTAGTATAAGACGAGATATTTAGGGTCTTTAGCAGTCCCTTAATTTCTATACTTACTATATTTCCTATTAACTTATCTTTAGGAACGTTATATATGCCTATATTATAGGTGTTTTTTATGTATTTTAGACTATTCTTTAGCGTTATAGTTTTGTTTCCTAATGCTAGGTTTGCTTGTTTAAAGAGGTATTCTAGCTTAGCTTTATAGATAATGCCTTTTATTAATTTCCACTCTGCGTTAACTATAGCGAAATCTATAGGGTTTTAGTGGATAGGTTTTTTAATAGCTAGGGGCTCTAGGTAAATCTAAAGGTTACTATTAATATATTAATATCTAGTGAGAGTTTAAAGGTTTTTAATGTCTTTTTATAATAGAAGCGGTCTCTTCCTATTCTTAAGGTTAGGGAAGTCTTAGTAGAAAGCCTAAAAATAGTAGATTTACTATAGTTAGTTTTTAGTAATAAAGCTAGTAATTAGAGAATTAGGGCTAATAGGTGGACTTCGCTAGTTTTCTTCTATTATTAATATAAGGTTTGCGGTTTTTATTATTAGCTCTTATATAGCAAATAGGCATATAAAAGAAATAGCAATTACTACTACTTATTACATGCTAGATATCACATATAAATAGGGGTACTTATATAAATAGGTGTAGTACATTATAAAGTCATAAGAAGAAGGAACACTCAAGTTACAGGTAGGTAGTCGAGTGTATGTATGGTTGAAGTTGTTCTTCTCTAGCTATGCGCGGCGGAACCCTCCTTTTGTGAGGTGGGTTCCGCCCCTAGGAACGGACCGTAACACCTTACTTTTTTTAATAAAGAAAAAATTAAGCTTTAAAAAGCTAGCTTTATAGTAAAGCTTAAATAAAAACTAACTTTAAAAAGTCCCTTTATTTTTAATAGTTATATCTTAATTAATAATAGTAATAATATAGTTATATTAACCTGAAAAAGTTAAAGTAATAACCTTAAAACTATAAAAGCTAATAACTTTATTATAAAATAAAGATATATTACAGAATATTGTTACGTGCTGGATGTCACACGTAAATGGGGGTACTTACACAAATAGGTGTGGTACGTCATAAAGTCATAAGAAGAAGGAACACCTAAGTT
>AFRA01001001.1:0-14608 GCA_000223055.1 Claviceps fusiformis PRL 1980
GAATAAAAGAATAAAATATTTTATATATAGATTAAATAAACTAACTAAGAACTAAAAAGTTAGTTTTTTAATAAAGAAATCTTTATAAAAAAAGAAAAAAGTAATAGATTTAATAACTTTTAAATATAGCTATATAGTTTTAGTTAAATACTATATTTATATAAAAAATATATACTAAAGGCTTTATTTTAAACTTTAACTTATATAGGTAAAGTTTACTTAAAAAGAAAGCGTTATAAAAGTATTTATACTAAAAAGTATTACTTTTTTTAATATTATTAAGTAAAAAGTATATTTAGTAGTATAACTATAGGTATTAATAACAATTATACTATTACTATTAATTATAATTAGTTTATAAAGTATAATTATATTTTAAATATAAGATATAGTAATTATACCTTTAATTTAATAAAGTAGTTTCTATATTTAAATATTAAAATTAAAATTAAACTTATAATTACTAGTAATAGCTAGCTGCTTATTATTAAAGGGATTAAAATAATTAAGTTACTTATTAAAAAAGAATATTTTAAGCTATTAAATACTTAACTAGCCTTAAAAGTAAAAGTTAATATAATTTTCTTAGGTTTTTTTTATTAAGCTAGTATTATTATAAATAAGTATTAGAAATAATAGAGGTGGGTGCTATAGAGCACAGCTTACTAAGGTAGTGAGTGGGCTTAGTGAGCGTGCACGTATAGATCCACTGCTCTGCAGAGCAGAGCACTGCAGCAAGCTATAGTCCACTATATCTTACAAAATATAGAAGCTTTTGCATTGCTTTTAGCACTATTTAATTCGCTAAAGAATTTATAATAATAATATCTAATAAATTATATTTAATATCTAACTTTATAGATATATGCAGCTAGTAAGAGTGATTCTAACAGTTTATATAGTTAGTGGCTATAAGGGGGTTTTTCACTTCCTTCCCTTATATATCCACTAACTTTATTAGTAAATTCTAGTTACTAGCTAGGCTTTATAAGCTACTTTCTATTTTCTATAAAATTTATTTATATAGGAAAATAAAAAAATAGACTTATAGCTATATAAATTAGCTATTAATATACTTATAATTAGTTAACTTAGTAAAAAATAATATATAATACTAAAACACTAATTTTTAGATATTTATATAGAAAGAAAGCTTAGAATTTAGTAATAAAGAATTTAGTTTTAAGACTTTTTATAAATTCCTTTTTATTAAAAAAAAATGGTAAAAATATATATTATAGGGTAGCTACCTTCCCTAACTAAGTAGCTATTAGCTAGCTTAGTTATATTCTTTAATCCATTCCTCTATATCTTTACTAGTTACCTTATAAATCTAATTTAAAGACTAAGCCTACCTTATAGCTATTAGTCTAACTATATAACTATTAGAATAGGTAGAAAAGGTTAAAAAGTAAGGATTTATAGGGACCTTATAGCTATAAGCCTATATATACATAACCTTTAGTTAGAATTCTATAGTTATGCTACTTACGCGCACGTATACTTACTAGCTTACACTAGCTTATAAAGCCCCCTATAAAGTGCTTCTATTAGCGCTATAATTATAGCACTAATAGTAAGGAATCCCTTATAAATAACCCTATTATTTTTAATACCTCCTTTAAAAAAGTATTAGGAATAGTTATTATAAGGGCGCTAAGGGTAAAAGCAAAAGAAAAAGTTATATAAAATCTAGGAAAATTCTAAAATAAAAAGAATTATAGAATTATAGAGCCTAAAATTAGGGCTTTAGGGTAAGTAACTTTTTACTATAGTAAAGTATAGTATTTTATAAAGGTATTACTATTAAAAGTAGGGATATTATTCTTTCTTTATTTTTATAGTTATTTTAATTTTCTAGGTGTTTTTATTGTTTTTATGCCTTTAGCTAGGCATTATTTTTTATAGCCTTTAGCAATAAACTATAGGGGTTTTAAACCTATAAGCTCTAAGAAAATAAGGTGTATAGGGCCTATAAGGGGCTTTATAAGCCTATTAGCAGGCATTTTCTTAGTATTTAGGTAAGCGATTTTAGTAAGCCCTTCTAAGACTAATTATTAGTTATAGTAAGATTTTAGGAGGGTATGCTTAGTATAGCTATAAAGAGTAGGGTTATAAGCAGTTTTTATAGCTCCCTAGTTATTATAGAAAATTTATATAGAGGGTTTTATAGGTGTTTTTAGCTCTATAAAAATCCCTTTAAGCTACTAAAGCTCCTAGAAAGTCTTATAAATAGCGTTAGACTCTGCTTCTATTATTAATAAGGCTATAGTGCTAGCCTTCTTTAATTTCTAGCTAATTAGGCCCCCTACTAGCTTATAAAGATAAGCATAAGTAGATTTAGAAGAGCTTCTATCTCTAGCAAAATTACTATTACAAAATCTAACTAAGCTAGAGCTAGGGCTAGCCTTAGGGGTTTTTATATTATTTATAGGGGTAGGGCCTTTATAAATAATAGCTAAATCTTTTAGACCTAAAAGGTATTTTAGTAGGTTTTTAGCAGCATGTAAATGCTTTAAATATGGGCTAGCTAGGGCTATTAAAAGCTGCTGCAGTGCAAAAGCAATATTAGGTCTTATTAATAGTATAAGATATATAATAGTACTAATAATGGTTTAATATTCCTTTATATTCTCTTTAGATATAAAGGGCTTAATAAGTTATTGTTTTAAGACCCCTAGCTATAGCGGAATTCTAATAGATTTATAATTTTCTAGCTTAAAGCATACTAGAGCCTTTAAAATATACTGCTTTTAGTATATCTTTAGGACCCTATTTTTTTAGTTATACTAAATTTAAACCCCTAAGAAAAATTCTATAGGGCCCCTATCTTCTATAGGGTAAGCCTTATAAAGGGCTTTCTTAAGCTCTTTAATATATTATAAATCTATACCTATTAAAAGGCAATTATTAATATAAGTTATAATAAAGGTATACGTTTTTAAATTATAAAATATAGTAGGGTTAGAGATAAGAGGGCTGAAACCTAGGTTTTTAAGAACTAAGGTTAGGGTCTATTACTACTCTCTAAAGCTTTGCTTTAAGCTATATAAGGATTTTCTTAGTATAATAACTAAGTCCTTAGTAGCTTTATAGCTAAATTATTTAGTTAGCTTAGCTAGTTATAGATTTTATTTAAGAAATTTAATAAATCCCTTAGAAATTTATATATAAATAGTCTCTTTTAGGTAGCTGTTAAGAAAAGCCCCTATAAAATCCACTTACTCTATTTTCTAGTCTTTTTAAGCTACTATAGCTAATAGTATTTACTAGCTAGGGGGAATATTAGTAGTAGTAAAGGTATTAGTATAATTTAAGCCTTTTATTTATATAAAGCCTTTAGTAATAAGTTAGGCTTTATATTTTAAAGGATTATTTTCTTTATCCTTTTTAAGCTTTAAAATAAGCTTATTTCTTAGCACTCTTTAGCCCTTAAGGATATTTTCTTTTCCTATAAATTTAAAAATGCCTACCTTAAGAAGTTACTTAAATTCACTAAAAATAGCTTATAGCTACTGTTTTTTCTATAGGCTTACTAAAGCTTACTTTTAAAACTTAGGCTTAGCGCTATTATTCAGCCTATTTTCTTTAGCCTTTAGCTATACTTTATAGTAGATTTCCTTAAAAAGGGCTACTAAGTTAATATTTATTTTATTTAGATTATTTAGTTAATTTTTATCTAACTTTAGGTCCTTAGAACTTTAAAATAATTTAGGCTCTTTATTAACTATTTAATTAAAAGATACTATAGGGTAATCCTTAATAAGAATACTACTATTTTAATCATTTTCCCCCTTTAAGGAATTATCCTATAGAAGGTTCTAAGGGGCACTTAAATCCCCCTCTAAAGAGATATCCCCTATAGAAGACCTAGGGAGGCTTAAATTTATAAGGCCTATAGGTTCTATAATTCTTATAAAGCTAGTTTTAGTAACTAATCTTTTAAAAGAAATATAAACTAAGTAGGTTTTAGAGCCTAAATTAGCTAATAACCTTCTAAGGATAGTCCTAAGGGCTAGTTTTTAAGCTTTAGGTCTTTTTTTTATAGGAATTAAAACCTCACAATAAAAGCTAATAGCCTTAATACTCTTATAATTAGCAAGGCTAATCTCTAAGGTAATTAGGGCATTTTCTTTAAAATTTATAGCTAATAATTATACTAAGCTAGCTAGTTTTATAGAATTTACTATTATATTTATAAGATTTATAATAGCAAAAATAATAAAATTCTATAAATATAAGGGTAAACTAGACTAGTATAGGGTAGCCTACAGTCTATCCATTATAATATAAATAGCCCTTTTAGCTAGCCTATTTTACTTATAAATATATAGGAAAGAAGTAGTAAATTTTATCCCCTTTTTTACTACCTACTACTAGTAAGTAAAATTAACCTCTCTACCCTTATTAAAATATAGATATTTAGGGTAGGTATTAAAATTAAGCTTTAGAGATTTAAAAAACCCTTTTATAGCTAGGAAAATAATAGAGCCCTCCTTATTTAGTAAAGAAAATAGCTACTTATATTTAGTTTTTTAGTTTATTAGAATAAGGTATATAGAGTGCTTATTATAAGGCATAGGGCTTATCTTTACTATATCCCCCTTTAATTTATCTAAAGCTCTAAAGGGGTTTAGAATTAGGGTTTTAAAAGGCCTTTTAACTGCTTTTATTTAATTATAGGTTAAGTAGTTAAAATCCTTTTCTTTAACCTTAGAAAAATCTAGGATTTCCTTAGCTAATAAGCTAGTTTTCTTTAGTAATAGTAGACCTAGGTGCCTTAGTCTAATATACTAAATTCTAGCTAATCTTAGCAAATTTTAATATAAATTTAGCTTAGGGTTTTTTATAAAATCCCTTATAAGCTCTTTTTTAGCTACTATAATACCTTCTTTAATAGCTCCTTACTAAGCCCCTTAAGAATTATAAGCCTTTTAAGAAGCTATTAAAGGCCTAGGGCCTATTTTAGTAGGATTTTTAAATACTAAATCTACTAAAGCCTCTTCTATAATTTTTCTAAAGGCCTTTAATAGCCCTATATAAAAAGGAAAGACTTTTATAAATTTAAATGCTTAGTTTATAAGCTTTAGTAAAGAAGGTACTATTAAATTAGTAGGTTTTAGGTTAGAACTCTTTAATTCTTTAATTTTTAAAGCTTTCTTAGCCTATATAGATTCCTTAGAGGGAATTTAAACCTCTATAGGGTAACTAGTAACTATATAACTAAAATAACTATTATAGTGCCTATAAGGGTAGCTAAAAGGAGGTTTTAAAAGGGAGGTATTAATATTCTCTAGCTAAATAAAAAATCTATATTTTTTAACATTTAAAATACTAATATAAGACCTATTAGCTAAAAATAGCAAATTCATATATATATAGCCTCCTACTAAATAGTGTTTTAGTCTGCTTACTATATTTATATTTAATTTAGGAAAATATAGTATATTTCATAGGACTAGGGGCCTGTATTTATTAGGATTTTGCTAATATAAAACTAAAAATTTAGCCTTTCTATATCCCTTAGGATAAATAGGACCACTACTAGTGGTTATAGGCCTAGCTTCCTTTTTTTTATAAAGTGTGTAACTTATAAAATATTCCTTAGAATTAACTAAGTAAATAGTAGAATCTATATTATAAAGAAGAGAGTTTTTTATTTCTTTATTATAGAAATTAAAGGCTTTAAAGAATATTTTATTCTCTAGCTTATTAACTTTAATACTAGCTTTACTAAGAGTAGTAGATTCTTAAGAATAAATACTAGAATCTTTACTAAAATCACTACTAGCATTAGGGCTATTAAGTCTTTTATAGGGCTTTAAAGCCCCTAAAGAAAGGTTAAAATTTCCTAGTATAAAGGATCCCTCTTAACCCTTATTATTATCCTTAGCCTTTTTAAAGGATTTTTTACCCTAACTTTTCCCCTTTTTTTTAGAATTAGGGTTAGAATTTCCCTTATTTTCTTAGAGAGAATTCTTCTTTTTCTTTTTATCCTTATTAGGATATTTAAAGGTTTTATTTTCTTTAAAGCCTTTATATATAGATTCTTTAGAAGCAGTAGCTCTATAGTTTAGAGCTTTAAATACTAAAAAGCTCTTATCCCTTTACTCTTTAAGTAAATTAGCTATAAGAAATTATAAATTTAGTGCCCCTATAGGGGCCCTTAAAGCCCTATTAGTTCTTATAAAAAAACATTGCCTTTTAGCCTACTAAGGAAAGGTTAACTTTAGAGCTTATAAATATTAGTTTACTTAGTCTATAGGCTTTATAAAAATACTTACTAAATTTAGCCTAGCTAGCAGGTTATTAAATAAAGTATTAAAAAACTCTAGGGACCCCTTATAACCTTAGAAATTTAGGCTATAAAATTAATTATAAAGGGTACTATGCTATATTTTAAAACTCTAAGAATACTACTAGATTAAAACACTATATACCTCTAAGGGGTTTTTTACTAAATTATAGCATTTTAGGGGCCTTTAGTATAGCTATCTCTTAAAAGCATAAGAATTATAGCTTAGTTAGGATTACTAAGGTTTTTAGTAATACTAGGATTTTCTAAGAAATTAGGCATTCTTAGTGCCCTAAATTAAATATTTAGGGCCTACTTTTACTTATTAAAATTTTCTAGTCCCTTTAGCCTAGCCCTCTTTAGAAAGCTATAAACCTTTTTATTAAATTCTTTAATAATAAAATTATTAAAAGAGTTTAAAATATTAGAATTTTTAAAGCTTTCTTAAGGTTTTTTTTATATTAGCTTAGCTATAGGTTTTAAAGCTATAGCTAGAGTAAAGGTAATAGTAGCTACTAATATTTCTAATTTCTTTAAAATATTAAAGATATTATTATTTTATTATAACAATTATTATCCATCACGACGCTACTCACGATATCTGTCTTTACAAGGGCGGCGCAATGGATCCTCAGTATCACGAACAGGTGGCCCGATCGGGCGACGTGCAGGACTTACACCACCTCCACAAAACCATCGCTTTATTAGCGGCTTAGCTTAAGGAACTACGCTACTATGTAGCTATAACGAACCAGGCATCCTATGCAGATGCCTTAACGCAGGCCGACTAGGTATAACCTAAGCGCAAGCCGCTTCTAATAGGGAACCCCTATAATAGAAATAGGGCCTTATTTTAGGCTTAGTAGAGCCTTATAGTATATAAGCTAGAGGCTAACTTAGACTTTATTAGTACTAACTATAATAAGTAGTTCCTTATCTACTAGAACCTATTGCCTAAGATTTAGGCATAGGTGGCTTTATTCTTTAAGCTAGGTAGTGACTATTAGTATATACTAAACTATTTCCTTAAATACCTTAATACTATATTTATAGACCCTTATTAGAAGGAATGCGTAGTTATAGAGTTAAACTAGCTAGAATAACGCTTAAATAAATAGTTTATAGATTTCTTTCTTTATTTTAAATAGAAGTTATGCCTTATAGGGGGGAGTATTTAGGTAAACGCAGTGAAACTTACCTAGCTCTAAGTTAGACTTAATAAGTAAATAAGGGATTGCTATGTAAGCTATAATATCCCCCACTCTAACTACTATATAGTGGTTATATAATACTGCAGTATTGCCTTAGATATTAACTTATACTAAATTAAGGAGTGCGTTAAGGCTTATTATTACGCTTAAACTAAATATAACTAGGATAGTAATATAGCTATAATAGGTATTAATTCTACTGGGTTTTTAGGCTCTAAGTAGGGTTATAAGTCCTTTAGTAGAAGTAGGTTAGGTATAAAGCCTATAGATGCTAAGGGCGCAATCTAGGTAACCTAGGTTTTATAGAATATTATTAAGCGTTATAAGGCTGCTTACTAGTGTTTATATTATAGTAGTAATAGTTACCTTATCTAAGACTATATATAGCTTCCCGCCTATTACCTAATAGGGGGTCTTAATATTAAGGCCTTAAATGCCTCTAATAAGAAGGTGCTAAGTAGTAATAATAACTCTAGTTTAAAAAAAGATAGCCTTACTATATAAGTCTTAGCAGTAGAATATATATTAGTAGTATTAATCTATACTATATTTATAATAGTATTAGCTTAAATATTTATAGAAAGATAGAATATTATATAAAGGAGGCACTATTCCTCCTTTCTCTCCTATATAATAGTTCTAAGTTTATTAATACCTAAGTAGATAGTAGTTATAATAGCTATGCTACTATAAGCAAATAAATAGTTTAGAGGCTAGGCCTTTAATGCCTTACCTTAGCCTAACTATATATGCTAACTACCGCTATAACAGTTATATAGCGCGGTTATACTAATACCTCCTAGCGCCTAAGAATTACCTACCTTATTTAGTTTAGCGCTAACCTAAATAGCTAGTTATTCTCTATAGTAGCCTATATAATCCTAAGCCTTTTATAAAACTATATCCTAAGGGCGCTATAGATAGCCTAGAATAATATTACATTATATACTACTTAACGCCTCCTTATTGTCTATATATAGGGTAGCCTAGAGATTTATACCTTAGATACCTAAGGGATAGCCTTACCTATAACCACTATTATAGGCTTAGTTTATATAGAATTAGCTTACTAAGCTCTATAATTAAGTAAAGTAAGTAGCATTATATCTATAAGCCTATAGGAGATTAATATTATCCTTATATTTATAGTAGACCTAATAGTTCTAAAAGAGAATAAGGACCTTTCCTCTTTACTAAATAAATTAGCTAATTTTAAGGATTTATTTTGCTATAAAAACGCTAACGCTCTTTCTCCTTACTAGGGGTAGGCTAACTACTATATTTAATTACAATAGAACCTTAATAGTAGCCTACTAGATCTACTTTAGGCGCTACTTTATAATATACCCTAGAACTAGCTACTAGAAATATAAAAATAAATTATAAACCTTATAAATAAAGGTTAGATTAAAGCTTCCTTCTCTTTAATAGCTATATTAGTACTCTTAGTTAAAAAAGTAGGCAGAGGGTAGTGTTTTTATATAAACTATAGGGTATTAAATAAAATTATAAATTAAGACTAGTATTTATTGCTGCTTATTAAGGAGACTCTATAATCCCTAGCAGGCGCCTAGTAGTTTACTAAATTAAATATCTACGCTGCTTTCTATTACCTATATATTATATAAGGGGATAAAGCTTTTATAGCCTTCTATATATATTTTAGCCTTTTTAAATAGCTTATCTGCCCCTTTAGCCTAACTAAAGCACCTATAACGTTCTAATATTATATTAATAGTGCCTTAGGGGATGCGTTAGGGGTCTATATAATAGTTTATCTTAATAATATCCTTATCTACACTAGTGGCATATATAAGGAGTATATATAGCGTACTAGGGAGATCCTTTCCTGCCTTTAATAGGCTAGCCTATACCTTAACCTTAGTAAGTGTGCCTTTAGCATAACTAAGGTTAAGTACTTAGGGTTTATAGTATAAGCTAGCTATATAGTACGACTAGACCTAGCTAAAGTGGCTGCTATCTGTGAATAGGAGGCACTAATATAGCTATAGGGTATACGTAGCTTCTTAGGCTTTATAAACTTTTACTAGGAATTTATAGCTAACTTTTTAGACTTTATTAAATCCTTACTTAACCTTACTAGGAAGGGCACCCTATTTATCTAGTCTTTAGCTTACTAGATAGCCTTCTAGCGCCTTAAGGATGCGTTTTCCTTAGCTCTAATCCTAGCTTAATAGGACCCTACCTTAGATATAGTAGTAAAGGCTAACGCATTAGGGGAGGCTATTAGGGGTTGCCTTTTATAGTATAATATAGTAGGTATCCTATAACTTATTGCCTACTACTCTACTTAGTTTATAGCCTTTTAATAGAACTATATAATTTATAATAAGGAGCTACTTAGTATTATCTTATGCCTTAAGGCATAGTCTGCTAAGCTTTATAGTGTTTTTAAGCTATTTATAATCCTTACTAACTATAAGAACTTAAAATACTTTACTAGCCCTTAGGAAATATTAGAATATTAGGCACGCTAGGCAGAGACTCTCTCTCTCTTTAATTTTTACCTTTACTACTAACTAGGCTCTTAGGTAGCCTGCCTTAATGCGCTATTTTACTATAAGTAGAATAAATTAAGGGCCCTTATATTAGCCTAGCTATTGCTATACTTAATGTTAGTTATATGCCTATTATAGCTATTCTACACCCCTTCTGCCCTAGCACTAAAGCAGGACTAGCCCCTAACTAGTAATATAGTAGTTAACCTATAAGGCTATAACTTCTTTATAAATAACTATCTTTAAAGCCTCTAGGATTAAGGCATATAAGCTAATCCTATATATTACCTAAAGATTATAGTAGTATAATTAAGGGCTTAGAGATTTCTTACTAAGGTAGCTATACACTAGTAGGTTAGGGACTATATAATTAATGCTTATAAGGCTTTACTATTTTATAGCTATCTTTAGGCACTATAGTATAAGCCCCTAACTACTATGCTAATCTAATAGACCTATAACTTACCCCTATTAAGCTACCTAGGAAAGAATATAACCTTCTAGGCTCTTTATTATAATTATTACTAGGAGGGTATATTAATAGATATTGCGTAGTATGTATAGAATTGCCACTGCTATAGAGCTTATAAGAGCTAGCGCCTACGCTAGGGCCTCCTATAGCCTATCCTAGCGCTAGATAGGTATTAATTATAGATATTAGTGGATTTTATAACTAACCTTCTAGCTAACTCTTTAGATGCCTCTTAGTTCCTAATAGTTATTATAAACTACCTTTTTAAGTATATTTAATTAAAGGCTATAATAAGTATAAGTGCTAAAGCATATACTTAATGCTTTCTAAACTACTAATAGCGTTTCTATAGGTTCCCTTTAAGTATTATATCTAACTATAGCTTAAACTAAGTAAGCAGCTTTTAATTATTACTATACTCCCTTATAGGGACCTAGTAGCTTCTCTTTATATCTTACTACCTATAGACTAATAGAAGTATAGAATATATAAATTAGGAGGTTTAGGTAGTCTTATATATTATAGTCTCTTTTACTTAAATAAACTAGCCTATGCACTTAGTAGTATGCTAGCTTACGCTTAATAACTATAACTTATTAGTTACTAGCCTTAGTATATATATAGCCCTTTATAGGTTTAATGTTAATTTAGTATAGTATATACTAGCTTTTATATAGAACTAGACATCCCCTAAGGGGTAGGTAGTTTAGTTCCTTAAGTATATTAAGTAGGGAATAGCACTTACCTAAGCTACTATTAATTTTACCTAATAATGTTAATAAAAGTCCTTTAATTAGTTATACTGCTCTATAAAATAGTATTAGGCTAGTAATAAGGTCTAGCTTAGCCTTTATAATATTTAAACCCTTTACCTAAGTAAGAAGTTAAACTAAATTATAGCTAAATATACTATACTTAAGGCTTCTACACCCCTTACTATTAAACTAAATATCCTTAGTAGTATTTACCCTATTTTCTATATTAATTTAATTAAATATATAGTAAATAATCCACTCCCTTTCTAGGTTCTACTTAACTCCTAACTAAGCCTTATTTAGCCTTAAGATAATAGTATAAATACACTTTATAAGTACTAGGTTAAGTCTATTCTAGCTATAAAGAATACTAAAGGTTAAGGCAGCTATTATAATATATTAGTTAAATAGGTTAGCTATATATAGCTAATATAAAAGCTACTTAAAAACTTAAAGAATACTAAGGTATTAGTAAATTTTAAAGTATAATAAGGAGATATATATTTTAATAATAAACTAAGGGGGGTATACTATAACTCTTAATTAACACTATATAATATACTATTTAATATAAACTTTAATACTACTAAGCTTTATATAGGCTTTAATTTAGTTATAATATTCCTACACCCTATTATTACTTAGGTAAGGTTACTAGCTAAACCCTTCTCTTCTTTTTCTTTTTTTTATAGCACTTAGCTAATATAGCTATAAAGGGTAAGCTAAGGGGGGGTAAAGGGGGTAACTCTTAGCTAGTAGGAGATAAGTTAAGCCCTTATAGTATAAGACTAAGAATACCTAGGGGTAGCTTAGGTATAAATATTATAAATATTAGAAGCTAGTAAATAGTAGGTAGCGTTATAGTATTAGTAAGAGAAAGCGTATTAGTAATAGAAGGAGGCATAATAATAGTAGGAGGGGGCGTTATACTTAATAAAATAAAAGGGGGCAGTATAGGTATATATACCCACTTCTTTAAACATAGCAGTAAGTAAGTTAGTAAGGAGGGTTAATATAACTAAAGCTAAGTAAATAAATCTTAATATATAAGTATTAATTATTTAACCTAGCGCTACACTTTAGATAACTAAGTATTAGCGTAGTTAACGCTAGTCTTTAATAAGTAAATAGTAGTAGGATTAATAGTAGGAATAGGTAGTAAATATAAGGGCGTCTTGCTAGCAGTAAACTAGGGTTAGGCTAGTAGATAGAAGAATAGTATAGGTAAGAAGCTAGTAGTAATAGTAGGTATAGCATGCTTCTCTATAGTATATAAGGTAGCGGTAAAGCAGTTATATAAAGCCTTAAATAGCTTATTTAAGATAACCTTTTTTTTCTTACTATTAGGGGTATTATAGGTAAGAATATAAGGCACCTTTATAGCCTTACTATAGTAAATAGCTACTATTATTTTATAGATAAGGCAGCAGAGAGTAGGACTTTAGGCAAATATAGCAGTATCCCTTATATAGGTTAACTTCCTCTTTTAGCATTCTTTATAAAAGTACTTAAAGCCTAGTATATATAAAAATAGGCTATTGTTTACTATATAGAGGATGCAGAATAGGCACTAAATGTCTAGCTAGGAGAGATCTATAGGGGTATATAACTTATTCTTTAAGTTGCCTTCTATCTTATAATAGCCTAAGATATAGTAGCTATTTAAAGGTAGGGGAGGAGGAGAAGAAGCACTAGCAGCGGCAAATATAATCTTATAACCTTAGTTTTTTTTTTTAGAATAGGTGGAGTAGTAGGAATAGAGAAGCTTACTATTTAAATCTAGTAAATAGTAGCAGTGGATTATTTATTATTATTATAGGAGGTATATAGGAAAGATATTAAATAATAATAGAGGATAGATAGGTATTAATTAATATTTAAATAGGAGGCTTAATAGATATAGGATATTAGCAGTAAGGATAATAGTAGGATAACACTAATAAGCTTAGGGGAGCTAATTAGGAGATTTATAGTTAATATTTAGGATATAATTAGCTTGCTAATCTAGGATTTTTTATTTAGGTTTTTATTTTAGGTTTTATTTTATTAACGCTAAGCGCTGGATTAGAATTAGCTAGGATATATAGTTCTGCTTAGTAGGGCGCGTCACTTATAACCTAATAGTATTATTATAACCTAACTATTTGCTAACTATCTTATAGCTAGGGAATAGTATAGTAGAGGGCTATATAATAGATTTAAGCTAAAGGCTTAAATTCTTAGCGGAATAGGAAAGGAGTATATAAGGAGCATGTAAGGTAACCTACCTTACCTAGAGGGTAAACCCTATAAGCACACATTGTATATAAGCTAGACACATAGTGGAGGGGGATAGTAACCTTTCCTTCCCCCTCATGGATAATAATAACTTCATTGACACTAGATTGCAGTCGCCATCTAGGCTAGTCCATAACACTAATTTCTTTAAAATATTAAAGATATTATTATTTTATTATAAAATCTATTAGTTTATATGCTCTACCTATAACTACTTTAGGGTTAGGAACCCCTTGGCTAATTTAGCTTAAATCTCTTAAATCTATTTTTTTTTAATTTTTATTTTTATTTTTTTTATTTAATATTTTTAAAAGTAGGAATTCTTTTTTTTACTCTTTTATAAAAGGTAGTCTTCTAAATTATAGTAAGGTTACTTTATATCTCTTTCTTTTATAGAAGTAGAAACTCTTTTATATCTTTTTTTATTTTTTATAAAAGTAAAGTCTTTTATAATTTTTTTTTATTTTATTTATAAAAGGTTTTTATAGGGTAAAATATCCCTTTTTTTATTAATTCTATATTTTTATAGAAGTAGGAATTCTTCTATATTATATTCTTTCCTATTTTATAAAAAAAAAAACTTTTTTTTAGTAAATTTATTCTTTTTATAAAAAAAAATAAATAGCTTCTATACTCTTTATAAATATAGTAATATTTTCCTTTATTATAAAAAAATTTAATAAATTTTTTAAATACTAAAAGTTCTCTTCTAAGCTTATAATTTATTAGAAATAATAAAGGTAGGTACTATAGAGTATAGCTTACTAAGGTAGTAGGCTTAGTAAATATATATATATAGATTTACTACTCTATAAAGTAGAGCACTATAGTAAGCTATAGTCTACTATATTTTATAAAATATAAAAGCTTTTGCATTACTTTTAGCACTATTTAATTTACTAAAGAATTTATAATAATAATATCTAATGAATTATATTTAATATCTAACTTTATAGGTATATATAGCTAGTAAGAGTAATTTTAATAATTTATATAGTTAGTAGCTATAAAGCGGTTTTTTACTTCCTTCCCTTATATACTTACTAACTTTATTAATAAATTCTAATTATTAGCTAGGC
>AFRA01001002.1:0-14603 GCA_000223055.1 Claviceps fusiformis PRL 1980
ATAATTATTTAATTTATACTAATTTACTTAATGTAAAAAAGGCTATTTTCAACTCTTTATATAATTTATTTATATTATAAGTTAATATACCTTATATAGCTATAATACTTTTTATTTAATATATTTATTTTAGTATTTTAATTATTTATAAATAGTAATAATAAATAAACTTAATTAAAGCTAAAGTTTTTTATTAGTTAAGAAATTTAAGTTATAAAAAGCGCTATAAAGATAAGATTTAGCAATTTAGCTTCTATAGTGCTTAATATAACTATAAATTATTATTTAAAAGCTTAAAAAATAATATTACTATTAATTATTATAATATAACTAGCTATAGAGTACCTTATATTAAGGTTATTACTATAAAAGGTTTTACTATAGCTATAAACTTAAAAAGAGTGTTTAATAGTATTATTATTTAGTATATTATTAAAAAGAATCTTTAAATTCTTCATGCTTTAAAGATATTTTTAAAAGTACTTCTTTAAGTTTATATAAATTTATTTCAAAGTTAAATTAGCTATACTAAGCTTATTTACTATATATATAATATTAGGCCTTATATATATTAAAAGCTAATTAAAGTAATTAATTTTACATTAATAAGCTTTTAAAATTCTAATTATTAAAAGGTTTTTTTAATTAAAAGAAATCTTAAGCTTAAATAGCTAAGGTATATAAGTAAGGGTTAGGTTTAAAGTATTATACTATTAAAGAATAGAATTAATATACTTTTTTTAATAAAGTACAATAGTTTAATAATTATAATTCTATTTAAATTATATATTTAAGAATATTTAAACTATTCCTAGTTACTTAAGCTTATATTATAACTCTAATATATTAAGTATAAAGTTTATAATAATATTTAAAGAAGCTATTATAATAATATTATTAATATAAAAAAAAAGAAAAATAAAGTTATTATAAATAAAAATATATAACTTACTAAAAAAGCGCTTAAAACTATACTTAAAAAGCTTAGTAAATATATTGTTAAGCTATTAAAGAGAGAATATTAAAAGACTATGGAGTATATAATTAAAGTAGTATACTTATTTTAATATATCCTTTTAGCTATAAAGCTATTTTATAAAGACCTTAAATTTGGCCTTTATATTTAAAAAGGTATTAACTATATTATATTACTACTACTTAAGGTTAAGAATAGTGACTATTATAAAAAGAATATTTAAAGAAACTAGGTATACTACTACTATATAAAGGTTTTAAGTATTAAAAGCCTAAGAGTATTAGTTACTATAAATAACCTAATAAGCTTTTAGAAAAGATAGTTTATTAATAAAATATTTAATAATATAAACTTATTAGCTATTAAAAATTATAGTGTTTTTAAGTATATATATAAAACTTTAACTATTTTTTTATTATATTTTTTCTAATTCTTTAATTTTAGCTAGCTATTAAAAGGTTTAATAATTTAGTAGCTTATATACCTTAAACTAATTAATTAAAATATATATCTTTATATCAGCTATACTTACTACTTATATGATTATTATATAATATAAGGGGTTTATAAAATTATTTAAATTATAAATATTATTATTATAATATATAAGATTTAAATGCTTAAGCTTTATAAAGCTATTAAAAAAAGTATATTTTTAACTATATATTATAATATATAAATAATCCTTATAAATACCTATATATAATAATTATTATATACTAAATTAAGTAAATAAAGACTTTTAGTTAATAGACTTTAAGCTTTAAGTATATATAATTCTCTTTTTATAGTTTTTTAATACTTATTTTATTTCTTTTTTTTAAAATAAAAAAACTACTTTATTAATAACTACTTTTAAAGACTAAGTAGTTATAATAATATTATTTATATTAGTATATCCTATATTATATAGTGTATTAGTTATCTCTATATCTTTAATAAAGGGAATAGGCTTAAAAAAAGCCTTAGTTTTATATCTTTTAAGGTTAATAACTAGTTCTTTAAATTATTTAAATATAATAAGTTGCTCCTTTTATTATAATTTTAATAGGTTCTTTAATATTAGTTTTAATAGGCTAAAAAAACATTATAAAGGGGGTTTCTTAGGAGAAGTAGTTAACCTTTAGTATATTTAATTAAATAAAAGATTACTATTTAGTGTGTTTCTAGCTATATTATAACCTTATAAGGTATATATAGTACTAGCCTATACTATATATTGTTAGATTTTATTTTATAGTAAAGGGTTAGTTTTAGCTATAGAATTTATATAAGGTAAAGTAATAATCCTTGTACCCTTTTCTTTAAATACTTAATCTATTAATTTAATAATAAATTTAGTTTTATTAGTAAAGTTATAAGGTATTATAGGGTTTTCTTAAAATTAAATATCTTATACCTTTATAATATAGCTTTCTTTAAGTAGCTAAACCTTAAATAGGTAATATTTATTACCTTTTATTCCTATAAGGTACCCTTTTTTTGCTTTAGAAGATATTTTTTATACCTTTATATGCCTTTTATTAGGGATTTATATATAAGTAATACACCCCTAAATATAAAAATTGTTAACTAATACATTATTAGTAAGCCTAATTCTATTAAAGAGAGCTTATTATAGTAATTTTCTACTAAAAGTACTACTAGTTAGTAAAATATTTATAATCTTAGTTATATACTTTATAGTATAAAGCTAAAGAATATTAAAAAGCTTAGTATTAATTATTAATGCCTAAGATATATTTATAAAGGTTCTCCTAGCTCTTTTAATAAGGCTTTAATAGGTAGAAATATAAGGAGCCTTAATATAATAAATAGTACCTTTCTTATAGTAGTAATTTATAAACTTCTTACTTAGAAATTTCATAGCATTATTAGTATAGAAGCACTTAATAGTAAATTTACTACTTATGTTTTCTATAGTAGTTTACTATATTTCTATAGCTTTTTATAAATTCTTATAACTTATAGTTAGATTAACCTAATAAAAATAAGTAAAAGTATTAATTATATATAAAGTATAGTTTTTACTACTAAATCCCTTTAGTTTATATATAATATAATTCTAAAAAACATATCTAAGAAACATATTAATATTAAGTTATAGCTTATAATAAATAATTTAGTTAGTCTTTATAAGATAGTAAGCTTTATAGTAAAAGTTACTTATAAATATTAAATTAATTCATATACTTGCTTTTTCATATATATAAAGTATTTAATCCTTTTTAATATGCCTAAATCTCTTATATAAAATGCTATATTCTATATTTTTTATAATAGCTTTAGTAAGTAGTGCTATAAAATTAAAGTAAGGCTCTTTATTATAAAGCCTTAATACTATAATATTAAAAGCCTAATAAAAAGAAGCTATAAGTTATACTAAGGACTTTATAATTAGTTAGTTTATAAACCTATTTATAATAATACTAGCTTAATAAAGAAGACTTAAGGAAATTATATTAACTTCTGCTTTTAAGGCTAGTTAGGTATTTAGTAGCTTAAGATATTTTCCTTTAATAAGTGAATTAATTATTTTAATCCCTTTAATAGTAAGTAGCTAATTATTACTTATAGTTACCTCAGCCTGCCCATAAGTCAGCACCGCACCGATACCACGGCCGAACCGCGGCTACGCCGCCTCGCACTCACATCGACGGGCTCCTCAGAGGCATGGAGGTCTTGCATATTCGTCACTCGCTCGACGGCCTCCCGGTATAACGTGATATTTGGATTCAGCTACGGAACCGATCAGCTACCGCTGGGCTACCAATACGGATAGGGAACACAACACTTACGCCTAGATAAGTCTTTTTTGCTTTTATACACTTAAAGCACACACCACCGGTACCTATTTAAATTAGCAACAGCAATAGCTTAGGTTAGAAGGGGGTACTAACCTTTGGTGCTATAGCACTGTTTTTTAATGTTTTTAGCTCGCATTAGGCAAGCCTTGCAGGGCTAGGCCCGCAATTAGCCTGGCTGCAGGCAGGTTAGCGGCGGCAGCGCATTAAGAAGGGAATGGTACTTACCCTAAGGGCGACAATTGACTTATTTATAAGGGCGGGTAGCATCTTTAACAACGCTACGGTTAGTTAGGGGCAGCAACGGGGCAGCACTGCCACAAAAACAGAAATAGGGGTATACTTACAATAAAGACAATAAATAAAGAAGGAAGGAAGAAGAGAAGAGGTTAGAGATAAGGGAAAGAGGATATATATATCTCTCTCTTTCTATCACATAACTAACGGTTAGCTAACGGCCAGTCTAGTGACAGCTAGCCGCTAGCTAGTGTAACTAATGCTATAAAGATATAGAAGCTAGAGGAAGGTTTTAGGCAAGGGAGCGGCAGCCTAGGGGAATTAGATAGGGACTAGTATAGAAAACAGACTAAGCGCTTAAGGCAACTTACTATAACATATAGACCACCCCTAAGGGTATCCCGCGGCACCACCGCGCCTCTACTAACCTAGTTTACTTCCTGTTCTACATTACACACTCTCCTACAATGCTAGTTGAGTTTGGCCGGCAGCGTACCTCTTTCCACAGTTAGAACCAGCACGGAGCTACTACGGCTCCACTGCGGAACTCAAACAAAGGCTGTATATAGGTTTTCCCCCCTATACTAGGGTTTTTCCTATATAGTCTCAGTAGCAGTGGTACTAGAATTGGGCCAACAGCCCAACTAGTGTATTAAATAAATAAATACTTATAGTTATAGGTTTAACCTTAATATTAGTATTTAGGTATATAAATTACTTTATTAAATTAAAGGTATAATTACTATATTTTATATTTAGGATATAATTATACCTTATAGGCTAGTTATAATTAGTAATAGTAGTATAATTATGATTAATACCTATAGTTATACTGTTAAATATACTTCCTACTTATATAATATTAAAAGAAGTAGTCCTTTTTAGTATAAATACCTTTATAAAGCTCCCTTTTTAAGTAAATTTTACCTATATAGGTTAAAGTTTAAAATAAAGCCTTTAGTACTTATCTTTTATATATATAGGGTATTTAGCTAAAACTATATAGCTATATTTAAAAGTTATTAACTTTATTACCTTTTTCTCCTTTTATAAAGACCTTTTTATTAAGAAACTAGCTTTTTAGTCCTTAGCTAGTTTATTTAACTTTTATATAAGATATTTTAATATTTTATTCTTCTTAAGACCTTTAGAACTATAACCTTAGATTTTCTATATATTATAAATATTAAGTATAGTATCCTTTACTGCTTAAAGTATTCAAATAACCTATATAATATTAGGTAAAGTTATAATATTATTAATTCCTTATTATAGATTTTAGTAATAATTAAGCTAAGCCCTTATTAATAAGAACTCTAACCTTTTTAATTAAAAGAAGCTATTAAGTAGCTTAATAATAATAATATTGGCTTAAAAGCTATCATTATAATAAATAAGCTATATAAGGTTTATTATATAACCTCTATAGTTCTATTCTACTCTAAGGATGTTTTTTTATATATATATAAATAGTATTTACTATACTAAATATATTAATAAGGTATATTTTTAATTAGTTTTTTAAGACTATTAAATTATACCTTGAAAGTAGCCTATAAGCCTAAGAATATAAATATATATTTTAGTAGAGATTTCTTATTCTTTAAAATTCTTAGAACCCTTTAAGGGTATAATTTATATAGTTTTTAGTATTATATTCTTTATATTAAAAGGGTTATTTATATTATAACTTTAGTTAGCTTTATATAGCTATAAAGATATATTTTAATTACTTATTATAGTAAGAATAATATATTATAAGAACCTTTTATTAATAACTTTATAACTTAGTATTTAATATTAAAGAATTACTAATTTAGTTAAATAGTTTATTAATATAAGTAACGCACTATTTTAGTTAAATTACTATATAGCCTATACCTATATAGAGATTATAAAGTGAAGAATTAGTAGGTTTTTAATAGGCATCTCCTATACCTTAATAATAAAGAAAGAAAAAATTATAGAGTTTTACCTAGTTATACCTTAGCTTAGTTAGTAGGTATTACTTTACTTTAATTTACTATACCTAATAATTTATAAGTCCCTATCTATTACACTAGTGCCTAGGTAGTTCTAACTTATATAGAATAATAGTCCTAGCTAGTAGTTAAAGGGTTATAGTAAGGGCCCTTTTTTTAAAAGACTTTATAAAAAATTCTTATAATATTAGGGGTTATAGTGTTTTACACTATAATAATAAGGACTAATTCTATACGCTTAAACGCTAAGGTTATATATTTAAATCCTTACTTATATATATTTTTTTTATAAAAAAAGAATTAATAAAGAGTTAAGTAATAAATAAATTAACTAATTAAAGGCCTTAATTATAAGGTTAGAGAGAGGGAATGTAGATATAACACTGCTAATTCTTTAGTATATCTAAAAAATATATATACTATATATAGTAAAACATAATATAGGTTATAATAATAATAATAATAAAACGTTAAAAAAGCTAGAATATATAGGGCTTATAACCTATTATATCTAGAAGGAGCTAATAATATATTTATAATCTATCTAGGTATGCTCACACTATATAAAATATATAGTATGGGCATATCTGGCAGGATGCCTAATATATGAGGCTAAACTAGGGCATCGTGGTCCGCGGGTTCCGAAGAGCTTAGGCTAAGAGGAACCTAGGGATCCCGCGATGCGTAACAATTTACACATGTAAAGCTATTTATGGGATAATACAAAGCAGCGCAAACGGCGCAAGAGCAGTGTGTAATTTTGTTTTTCTTTCACCTAGTTCTATTCTTGCCTATAGGTCACCCTGCAGAATGGTGTGGGAATAACGGCAGAGGCGTGCATGCACAACCGAATGGCAAAAAAGTGTTGCTCCCATGGCGGAGTGTATTGACATTGGACATAATGAAAGTCGTGCCAATGGCAAATGTCAGCTAAGGTGCCCGTCACATATGCACATCGCCTCCAAATGACCGGTCATGGCCTGAAACCGAAGAATTATGACCAGACGAAACGATACGCCTTTGCTGGGTCAAATGTGACTCATCGTCGGGTTGCACATGGCTCAACCCCCTCTCCGCCATGAGTGCGTCAACATGCAGCAACGGATTTTTGAACACCGAGCAAGAGGCCCAAAACAGGAGAGGTAGACGCCCACCTCTTTATGTATATAGAAGGACCAATATATATGGTTGCTTTACTATATCTAACTTTTATGAATTATATGGAGTAAGTGACAAGTACTTCATATGTTTTCTTATATTAGTCTAGATTCTGTGACCTTGCCTTCGGACATGAACAAGGGAAGCCCTTTCGCCACTCAGGGGGGGGGGGGGAGAAAATGGACGGGTGTGCCTTCTTCCGGATTCGTCTTAGTTATAAGTCGCTCGATATCAACGCACATACGACATGGTTCAACACTGAACTCTACAAGCTGCTGGAGCGAATTACGAAGAATATCAGGTCATGGCACGAACTGAAAAAGGACCCCTGGAACAGGAAAAAGAAAAAAAACACAAGGCCCGGAAAGTCTTAGACGAACCCCTTTGACGCGGGAAGAGGGATCGATAAATTTAGAAGCATGCACAACAATACATCTTGGTCTCTGGTCTTTGATGCGGTGTGATATACGTGCAGTCAACAGCCAGGGGTCTGAAAATCGTGTTGGCCATGACCCATGTCCAGCATGTCCAAAGGAGTACGCCGCGCCGAACACAAAGAAGCGTCGGAAAGAGTCAACACTAGAAATCTGAATATATAAAGCAGGTCTTTGGACTCTCATTACTCAAGTTATAGTTGTCCTGCAGATCTCTTTTCCTCATATTTCCATTCCTTGGTCATTTCACTATTCAGGCTCTTCGCCTCCCAAAGAAAAAGCACACTTTTTTTTTTTTTCCTTCGTTCACCGTTGATATCCGTTACGAAAAAACGAAATGGCACCCTGGGGACATCGAACAAGGTCTGCTACGCTTGAATGGCAGAATGTAGCGGACAGAATTCTCGAGGGAGAACTCGCTCGTCAGACCGCAGGTTCGGTCACCTTCATCACCCCCCAGAGCATTAAACTACCTGAGCTTTCAAAGGCCCTAGGTGGTCTTAGAGTATACTCGACCCAAGCCAAGACGACCGTGAAGGTAGAGGACTTAGAGTGCTTAGATTACAACGATCCAGTTTTTCAATGCGCTGCTACTACAGCTCAGTTTGGCATTGATCTTCTATCTAGTGCCACCGGTCTCCAGTCCCTTGCTAGCACAGGATCCGACATCGTGACGGAGATCGAGGACAAAAAGGAAAAGGCTATGGATGACGAAATAATGTTGGGCCATGCCAAAGAGTTCCTCAAGAAAGTTTCCGGGGATTTCCCAGTCATCGTTGTCCGTGACTTGAACACATTGAATGCAAGGACCAACAAAAGGAACCCGGACGAATACCGGTTTCACCAGGCTGTCGTTATGGAAATCAACATGGCCGTGAGTCTTAACGCACTGATTGAAACTGATACATGTCTCTGTCAAAGCGTAAAAGTGCTAATTCGAACGTGAACAGCTGGTGCACAAGTTCATCGAGGCTCAACAAAGCCTTCGAGGATTGACAAACAATGGACGGTCGAACGGCATAGAGCTGAGCGATGGGCTCAAGTGGGAACGATTTCGAACTGTTCTATTCCGTATTGGCGTGACGTTCGCCCATGAGCTCTGTCACGTGTTCACAAATTACCTGATTCGAAACCCGAAGCTACACACACCGCCATCGGTGTCCTATGGACCTTGGCGTAATCGAATAATCGGGGAGAGTGGACGCCAATGGGAATGGCTGACGTTTGGCGACTATGTTGATATGCGGATGGGGAGTCAAATAGAAAGGGTCGCCATCCGAGATGAAAACGAGACCAAGGTAGCAATCTTCGGACCACAGGCAATTGCAAAAATGCTCCACAGAGGTGCGTTATCATATGTTCTTTTACTCTTTTTTTTAGCCGTCTGTCATGTCTAATTCGTGTGGGCCTCTAGACTTCAGTGGTCTCCCGTTCCTCGATCCCGATGAGTGGGGAGGCGAGGATTCGATCGAACACCTCAATATCTTCGCCCGCACTAGCTATGACTGGAAACAAAAGTACAGAGACATCTTTGCTCAGAAAGGAGTTGGTCAGAGCAAAGATCGTCTGGGGCAAGTAGAGCTGGTCGAGGAGGTGATCGGATATCTGTTGATCCGCAGGGAACAGGGCTCTCACAGGATCGAGGCTGATAATTTGAGATCCTTTGCACTGGATAGATTTGCGCAGGTAGCAGGAAACTCCAAGTTCAGCTGGCGTGTAGCTGCAGCTGCGACATCTTAAGAGAGTGCCTACGAACTGTCCCAATAGCTTGAGATAAGTAGCTGGTAGAATGAAATGACTTGTGTTTCTCTATGCCTCTTTATATTTCTCCATATTTCTCTTTTATTCTCTAGTTTCTCTAGTTTCTCTACCTTATTTTCTGCTAGATCATCTTCCTATAAATTTATATATTTCTCTAGATTCTATATTCTTCTTTATAACTGTTTATATCTCTATAAATTGTCTTATATATCCCTACATTTTACTAGCCTTCCTTTTGTTTCTTCTCTATTGCGTATTATCTTATATAGTCCTTTAGTATATCGCTATATAGCATTATAAAAGAAGAAGTATATAGTTTAATCTATACATTATATAGCCTTTTGTTTTACTATTTTAATTCTACTGCTTTATATTTATAGTTAACTCCTCCCTTTTTAAGGAATCTTAATAATAACCTTACCCTATATTCTATATTATAATAAAGTAGCTAGGGCATCCTTAACCCAATAAAGCCCTATAAAAAACTCTATACCTCTAAACTTTCTATTTATAATAAAATAATTAATACTATTCTAAATGGTAGAGATAGTCTATGTCTTATAAATACTATATATACCTTAGTAAATGCCTATAAGTAAGATATTCTTAAAGAGTACCTTATTTATAGTAACTTTCTTAATAGCTTTAGTAATAAATACTATAATAAGTATCTAGCTATTCTAAGTAGTGCATTTTATTAACTTATTAACTAAACTAATAGGGTTACAAATAATATTAATACTATAGCCCTTTAGTGTTAGCACTTTTACCTTAATAGGCTATTTAGGGTCTTTATAGTTAATAATATAGTTTATACTAAAGGACTAAGCTACTTTAAGTTTATATAGAGTAAATGTAGTTATAATAACTATAGCACTAAATGCCTTTATAACTATAAGATACTTATATTAGTAAAACATTAATATTTATAAGCCTAGTTAATTTAAGTAAAAAATTAATAATAAGATAAAATAAAGATAACTATACCTTATATAGTAGCTAGGCAAACACTGCCTATAGCAGTATTAACTAGATTATAGTCTCTTTTCTTAATATAGGCTCTTACTACTAATGCTCTACAGCCTATAGAAGTAGTAATAAATAGGCCTACTACCTTAGTAAAAAACTAACTATTTAGTATAGGTAGTATTAAGACCTCCTTTACTATATACTTAGTAGCATAGGCTCCCTATAAGGCACTAAATACCTAATATCCTCAGGGAATTTAAGGGTTTTTAAAGCCCTAGGGTATAGAAATAATAACGCTAGTAAACTTAACGCTAATAATTTAGGAAAAAGCTAAATAATACCCTAAGTTAGTTTTAGGAGTATATTAAAACCCTCTTATTCCCTATAAGATTATCTAGTTTTTATCTATAAAAAGAAGCATATATAGACCTAACTTAAGTATTTACTAGTAATTAAAAGCATATTAAAGAAAGTAATAGCTATAGCATAAATCTGAATTAAATACTCATCACTCGTAGGCACTAAGTCTAGTAGCTTAGTTACCTTAAGCTTTATTAGGCTTTAAAATAAAGAATTAAGGAATTAAGTTTTAGTTTGAAAAAAAAAATTAAACTTAAGAGAAGAAAAAATAAAGAAAAAAAAGAAAAGAAAAAGAGCTAGAAGACAAAGAAAAATATAGTATATACCTTAATATATTTCTTTAATTCAAATTACCTTTATAATTAATTCTAGTCTTTTTTATAATTATTTTTATAAGGTATTACTATTTTTAACTATAAACTTAGTCACTTATTATATTATAGGTTTATTAATATTCTTTTTTTTATTACTTTATAAATTTAGTTATAGTTTTAATAACTTAGCTTATTATTTTAAAATTAAATAATTTAAATATTTTCTAATATTAATAATCTTAAAGCAAAATTAATTAAGCTAATTTAAATAACTTATTATAATAAAATACTTTTTTAATTCTTTTAGTATAAGTAGTATATTTATTAATAATTAATTTAACTAATAGTAAAAAGAGCTTAAAAATGTTATATAAGCTTATACTTATCTTTTTACTAAAAACCTCTTTATATAGCTAAGTAATAAAATAGTCTTATAGTATTTTCTTTTTATTACTTATAATACTTAACTTTTCTTTTTTATATTACTTTATAAAAGCTAACTATAACTTTTTTTTACTAAAGAATTATTGAAATTCTTTTTAATTTATACTTTTTTTTATATATTAATACTAATAGCTATATTAATTAAAATAAAATCTTTAACTCCTTTTAAAGTTATTACTTTAGTTTTAAGCTATAGCTTTCTTAATAATACTTTAGTAAGTATAAGCCTTTATTACTTAGGTTTATAAAGTAAAAGATTTAATTACTTAATAACTTTATTAAAGACTTTTTATTTATTAATTAATAAAATTTAATAACTTATAAGGATATCTTAATAGTTTAATACTTAGTCCATAAAGTAATTAATAGTATAATTCTTTAAATACTTAATTTAAAAAAAAGCTAAATAAGAAATATAACCTTTAGTATTAAAGAATAAGGTATAAAGTATAAAAAGAACTTAGTATATTAGTAAATAATCTTTAATAATAAGAATTTAAGCTTAAGAGTTATATTATATAAACTTAACCTTTTAATTAAATTTTAAAAAGTTATAATAATTAAGGTAAAAGCCTTTTTTATTATAATAAAAATAATAATTAAACTAATATTTATTAGTACTAAAGATATTTAAATGGATATTAATATATTTCTTTTACTCCTTAGCTTATATAGTACTATAAAATATAAGATATAGAAAGCTTAACCTTTTATTTATATAATAGAAAGAACTATATAGTTATACTTACCCTTAAAGTATAGTAATTGGTATAGACTAGCCTAGATGGCGACTGTAACCTAGTGTTAATGAAGTTATTATTATTTATAAGGAGGAAGGAAAGATTACTATCTCCCTTTACTATATATCTATTTTATATATAATATATACTTATAGGGTTTACCCTATAGGTATAGTAGGTTGCCTTATATACCTCTTTTTTACTTTACTAAGGATCTAAGCCTTTAGCTTAAATTTATTATATAGCTACTTACCTTACTACCCTTTAGCTATTAAGTAGTCAATGAATATTTAAAATATAATAATAATATAATAATATTAATAATATACTTTATTAAAGGTAATTCTTTATTCTAGCTAGTTATAAACAAGTATTTAGTATTAATGGAATAAACTTAAAAATTAAAAATTAAAAATTCTAAATTAACTAGCTAATTATATTTAAAATACTAACTATAAATTACTTATTTAGCTTTTTATACTTATAAATATAGTTTTACTATTATTCTGTTTATTAAAATTCTATATACTTTAAGCCTCCTACTTAAATATTTATTAATACTTACTTATTTTTTATTATTACTTATATTTTACTTATATTTATTTCCTAATACTAATAAGAGATTTACTATAGCTACCTCTTAAATTTAAATAATAAGCTTTTTTATTCTTATTACTTTATTTATATTAAAAACTAAATACTATAAAATTATATTTATTACTATTAATACTTCTCTTTCTTTTTTTTACCTTTAAATAGCTATTATATTCTAAGCTATTATAAAGTAAAGAGTAACTTTAAAAATAACTTATATACCTTTATAAATCTCTAAATAATAACTTATTCTTATATATACTAAGCTTTATATACTTTTATAAAAAGTATTAAAAAAGAACATAAATTTATATAAAAAAAATTATTATATTTACTTAAAGCCTTACTCTTTACTACCTTATTTATAAAATATTAATAGTTATTTATTATAATAAAGCTATAAAAATACTTTATATTTTTACTTATAATACTTTTTATAGTAATAGGAGAAAGGTTATTTTAAATAAGCTATTTAAAGCTTTATTTATTTACTTTACTACTACTTTATATACTATAAAGAAATATACTATATTTATTATTATTATTAGCTTCTTACTTATATTATTCTTTTAATTACTAATATAAATCTAATTTATTATTAATAAAATAATTATTTACTCTTTACTTACTTTTATTATTAATTTTATTATTATTTACTTATTAAAAACCAATATTAACTATATTAATACTTAGTTATTTAAGGTATAATATTAGGTTAAATAATTAATATTTATATTTTAACATTTATTTACTTATTTTTAGTTATATTAGCTCTCTTTATTAATTTATTTATTATTATATTTAAAGGAGTAAATATATATACCTATACTACTCCTTTTTACTTTATCAAGTATAATACCCTTTTTTATTATTATTTTACCCTTTTTTACTATTATTATACCTCTCTTTACTATTAATATACTTTCTTTTATTACTATTATACCTCTCTTTATTATTATTTTATTTTGTTTTACTATTATTACACTACTACTTATTACTTTAGCTTTTAATATTTATAATATTTATATTTAAGCTACCTTTAAGTATCCTTAGTTTTAAGCTATAAAGGCTTATCTTATTTTTTATTAACTAAAAGTTACTTTTTTTATCTCTTTTTAGCTTATTTTTTATAGCTATATTAACTAAATATTATAAAAAAAAAGAAAGATTTAGCTAGGTACCTTACTTAAATAATAATAAGGTATAAAAATATTATAACTAAAGTAAAGCTTATATAAAGCTTAATAGTATTAAAGTCTATATTAAATAATATACTATATAGTATTAATGAAGAATTATAGTACATTTCTCTTAGTTTATTATTCAACTATATATCTTTTTATTATAATTTAAATTTTACTAATATCTTAGTATTTTATAAGCTTTTAAACAGCTTTTATATTAGCTATATATAGCTTATTTACTTAATTAATATATTATAATAGCTACCTTAATCTTTAGCATTCTTTATAGCTAAAATAGATTTAATTTAATATTTTTAAGGTATATTTATATTGTTATTCTAACGTTAAATAAAACCTAATTAAAAGTTAAGTTAAATTTAAAAAAAAAGTAAATTATTAATTATATATTTTATTAACTTAATATAAAAAATAAAATGAATACCTTTTAAGATATTATGCTTAATAGTAAAAAATATAAAAACCTTAAGTATAATATATTTAGCTATAACTTAGTTTAACTTTTTATTTAAATAAAGAGTATAAATATTATAAAGCTAAGCTAAACCTTATTACTTAGCTAGTAATATTTTATAAAGTAATATATATAATTAAAGGACTTTTATTAATATTATTAAGTAAAGATAAT
>AFRA01001003.1:0-14584 GCA_000223055.1 Claviceps fusiformis PRL 1980
GAATCTTTAGTATAATTTAAATTAAAGGGATACTTTTTAGGTTTACTATATTTTTATTATAATAATTCTTATAATAATTAACCTTTATTCTTATTAACTTTCTTTGTTTTATCTTCCTTATCTTTATTATTAATTCCTTTTATATTTATAGTCTCTTTTATATTATAATAGTATAGCTTTATTATTAGTAAGTAGAATTTTATAGACCTATAAGGTAAATCTATAGTATAGGTTTTATAATTAAATAATAGTAATTTATAAGGACTATATTAACCTTTTTCTTATATTAAATATAAACTTTTAATTATAATAGTAATATATATAATAAAAGGGTATTTAAATTATTCTATATATTAAGGGTATTAAAAACTTACCTTTTTATAAGGTAGTGCTAAGCTTTATTAATAGCTTTTTATAGTAAAGTAGCTTTTTATACTATTAAAAGACTTAAAGGTAAATTATATAATATTTATAAATATACTTTAAATATAAGTAAAGTTAATATAAAACTATTAAGTTTAGTAAAGTTATTAATAGCTTTAATAGTTATTTATAGTTTTTAAAAAGAACTAAAAAGGTTTCCTACCTTATTCTTAATAATATTATATACTTTTTAAAGGGGGGTATAATATTTCTTAACCTTTTTAAAACTATAGTATACTTTAATAAAAACCTTTACTATATTAATAGCTATTTAGTATATAATATATTAAAATTCTATAAAAGTAAAGTTCTTTTTAGTATTATAAATAATATTCTTTAAAAGACTTAAATATATATTAATTTAGTACTCTTTTAGTATATTTTATATATCTTATACCTATTATATTTAGGGATTTAGAAAGTATATAGCTTAGAATATAGTTACTATATTAATAATATATAGTATAGGTTTATTATTAATTTAAAGAATATTAATAATAATTTTATAATTGAAGTCTATATTATTTTTAAAGGTAAACTTAAACTATTCTAAGGCTTTACTATAAAGTTAATATTAATAGTATTTATAAAAGAGTTTTTTAATAATTCTACTAATTACTAATTTATTAGCTTTTTATAATAGCTTTATAAGTTTAGTAATTAAAGAATAGCTAAATTATGAGTATAATTAATAAATTTTAGCTTTTAAAAGGTAGAAAGTAATAGCTTTATTAGCTTATAGAATTTACTAAGGGTATCCCTATTTTTATATAATTAAAACCTTTTTTATACCTTAAATTAATATATTCTTAAGGTTATTAAGTTTTATATTTATTTAGTTTATATTAAAAATATAAAATAAAAAGGGGGTAGCTATATTAAGAATATAGAATTTAATAGTTCTAAAGGTTATAGAAATATATAAAATTCCTAAAACAATTACTAATTTTATACTAAAGTTAATTATATACTAATTAGTAGGTTTAATCTTTAAATATAATATAAGCCTTTATAAAGCTATAGCTTATAATACGTTTACTATAAAAATCCCTATTACTTTAGTATTTAGTATAATTTTATAAAAATATTACTAAAATATTAGTTATTTAAAATAAAATAATTTATTTTAAAGGTTTCTTTTTATATATTAAGGGTTATACTAAATAATTTATAAGTAGTTATATTATTCTTAAATATATATAAAAGGAATTATACTTAAGAAGGTATTAGATTTTTATAAAAATCTATTTAATTAAATAGTTTTAATAAATTTAATAGTAATTAAGTAAGAAATTATATAAATATTAGCTTAAAGGTTATAGTATTACTTAGTAATATAGTAATATAAGTATTTAATGCCTTCTAAGCTAGGTACCTATTTTCTTTAGTGTTAATTACCTTAGGTTTTCCCTTATATTTAAAGAGAAATATATTAAAGCTATATTTAAAGGGTATCTTTTTATAGTTTTTACTCTTTTACTAGGAATCCTTAGCTTTTTACTATTTTTATTTTATATAGAATATAAACTAATATTCTACTTATTAATATATAAAATATTTATATAGAAAGTGTAATTTGTATAGTAATTAGCTACTAAAGTATTAATTAAATAGTTATTTATATTATTAATTAATAAACATTATTATATTATTATTTTCTATTAGATTGTATATAAAAAATAGCTATTATAATGTTTTAATTAATTTATTAGTATATAAGTATTTATAAAGGTCTTTAATAACTTCCTTATAAGTTAGAGTAAGGTTAAATATAGTAAGCTTATATTCTAGAATATTATTAATAGTAGTAATAAGCTATTACTTAAGCTTTATATTTATAGTAAAAGCATTAAAGATTCTATAATAAATATAGTAAAGTTATTTTAGTATTTAATAAAGGTATTAAAGCTTAGTTTTTTTAAGGTTATTAGTAATAATTTTTTAAAGAGAAATACTATTCTATTTAATATAGTAGAACTACTAATTACTTTTAGTTTTAAAGTAATTTTTAATAGTATTAGTAAGGTTATACATTATTAAACCTTTTTTAGTAAGTTTATTAAAATAATAAATAAAAGTATTTTTTTTTAATATAATTAAAAAAGCTTTTACTTATAATATTTTTAAAATATTATTTTATATATATTAATCCTTAAAAATATTTATCTTTAAAATAATAAAGTTATATAATTTCTTATTATGTTTCTTATTAATTATATAGCTTTTATTAATTTCTTAAAGAATATAGTAGATTTAGTTAGGGGTTAAGTTTATTAATAATATTAACCCCTTTAGTAGTTTTACTTAGATTTTTTATATTAATAAGTTAAGTAACTTAGATTCCTTTTAAATTTATTAATTAATTAATTAGGAATTATTAATAATACTTTATACTTATAAGGGAATAAGAATTTATAGTTAGTATTATATAAATTAACTAAGAAATTAGTGTTTAATTTACTTTTTTAATATATTAATAAAAGTAATAAGAGAAGTAATATATTATATACTTTATATTAATAGTATTAATATATTATTAATAAAAAGGAAGTTTTATAAATCCTTTTATAATATAATTAAAATTTATTAAAAATTCCTAGTAGTTTAACCTTTAAAGTCTTTATAAAAAGTATTAAAAAGTTAAAGGTTTTTTTACTTTAAAATATTATACTAATAAAGAATAAAAATAGCTTAATTATTAATATACTACTAATTCTTATATTTTTCTAGTATATTATTTTAGTATACCTTTTATTTTAAAGTAAGAATATTTATATATTTATAAATAATCTTAGAAAGAGAGTTTAATAATACTTGTAATAAAGTAGTATTAAGGCTACTTTATATAAGATTTCTAAATAAATCTTAAAATTCCTTATTATTTCTATAGAAAGATATCCTTATAATTAAATATTTTATATATTTTTTAATTAGCTTTAGTTAAGATTTAGTATTTTAGTTTTATAATTTCTATATAAGCTTTAATATAATAAAAGGTTAGTTAGTAAAATAAATAAGGGTTTTTCTATAAATAATAGTATAAATTATAAAGAATTCTATAATTTAAAAGGTTAATATTAGCTAAACTAATAAAGGAATCTATTTTTATTTTCAAAAAGCTATATTTTTAAAAGTTTAATACTAGCTAAACTAGTAAAGAAATCTATCTTTTTTTAGTATAAATTCTCCCTATAAGTATAATAAAAGTTTTATCTCTTTTCAGTAAATCCTTATAAATCTATAGAATAATATATTCTAAAGGATAAATATAACTTACTAATTAGTATTAGTATTCCCTAAAATACTAGCAATTCTCTTAGAAATACTAAGGTAAAGCAGGGTTTTAGTAACTTAATATATAGTCTATAAATAATATTATAAAAGGGCCTTATTCTTTAATATCTAATACTAGCTAAAGAGGCATTTTATAGCTAGCGTCAAGAGCTATAAAAATACCGTTAGATTCTGCGGTGAAAACTCTGCACGCGCGGACCAATTAGATTCCGCAGCTAATTAGCCGCGAATCCGGTTCTTCCCGGTTGTGCCGCGTTGTCATAGAATGCAGCGATTCCAACAATAAATACTATAAATACTTATTAGTAAGTATTATAATAATAATATATATTTACTAAAAAAGCTATACTCTTTATATAAAGCTATAGTAAGTTAACTATAGGTAACCTTTTTATTTATTTATATTAAAAATATATAAAAAAAAGAAAAAAAAAGAAAAAGTAATAATACTAGCTTAATACTTACTAGCTTTATATTATATTTATGTTAATTCTTTCTTTACTTAGTTCTTTAATATAGCTATAATATAATTTAAATAACTTCAGTATTTTTACTTTAAAAAGTATAGTTAAACTAGCCTTACTAAAGGCTTAACTTACTACTTTCTTTATATTATTTTACTTTATAAGCTATACTATTTCTTTTTAAAAATTATTAAGTTTAGCTTATATTATATTAATATTTATAGCATTATATAAAAAAAAACTTATATTTATTAAGAAATTAAAATTATTATTATTTTTATTAATATTAATAGTAATATTAAAGTATTTTATTTATATTTAAAGAAGCTTTTTTACTTTTTATTAATATAAATTAATATAAATTAATTATAAGCTTAGTTAAAATCTATATTATCTTTAATTAAATATATTATTATTACTTACTTTAAAATAAGTTTTATCTTAATAAGTATACTTAAAGTAAGCTTTAAACATACTTATATTATATTAATACTAAATTTATATTAACTTTAAGTTAAAGACTTTTTTTTAAATATTTATATAAATAATGAATAATATTTATATAAATAATATAAAATTTATATAAATAATATAAAATTTATAAAGCTATATTTTAATAATATTTTATTTTAATATATTAATAATAGCCTTAAGCTAAACTTAAATTATATACTTATTAATCATATTTTCTTTTTTATTTAATATTTTAACTAAAGTTAATAAATCTAAATTAAATTTAATACTATTTAATAAAAAATATATTAAACTATTTTTATCAAAGTATTAAAAAAAATAACTTATTTTAAAAGCTTTAATTATAATAAAAAAAAAGAAAAAAAAATAAAGAAATTCTTTTATAGCTATTATTAACTCTTTTTTATATAATTATTAATTTAGCTATATAGCTATTAGCTAGTTATTATAGCTATTAAAAAAGCTTTTTATTAAAATACTTAGCTTTATATCAATACTCTTTAAGTATTAATATAAATATTAATAGTATTTAACTGCTTTTACTTATAAATCATATTTTTACTATAGTATAATATAAATAAGTAAGGTTAAATAGTATTATAGCTATATTATATTAGGTTATATTAATAGCGTATATTAAGTTGTTGAAAATAACAGGGTTATTTACAGGGGATTCCTCACTATTAGTGCTATAATTATAGCGCTGATAGAAGCACTTTATAGGGGGCTTTGTAAGCCAGTGCAAGCCGGCAAGCGTGCGCGCGCGCGGGCGGCACAACCATGGAATTCCGACCAAAAGTCACGTGTGTGGGCTCGCAGCTGCGAGGTCCCCACAAATCCCCACTTTTCGACCTTTTCTGCCGATTCTAACAGTTACGCAGTCAGACTGACAGCTGTAAGGTGGGCCTAGTCTTTAGGTTGGATTTGTAAGGCAGCCAGCAAAGATATGGAGGAACGGATTGAAGGATGTGACTAAGCCAGCTGACGGCTGCTTAGTTAGGGAAGGTGGCTACCCTATAATGTGTGTTTTTTACTATTTTTCTTAACAAGGAGGAATTTATAAAAAGTCTTAGGACTAGATTCTTTATTACTAAATTCTAGGCTTTCTTTCTATATATATATCTAAAAATTAGTTTTTTAGTGTTATGCGTTGATTTTCACTAAGTTAACCGATTGCAAGCACGTCGGCAGCTAATTTATATAGCTATGAGTCTATTTTTTTGTTTTCCTATACAAATGAATTTTACGGAAAATAGAAAGTGGCTCACAAAGCCTAGCTAACGACTAGGATCCACTAATAAGGTCAGTGGGTATGTAAGGGAAGGAAGTGAAAAACCCCCTCACAGCCGCCGACCGTACGGACCGTCAGAATCACTCTTGCCAGCTACACACACCTGCAAAGTTAGATATTAGATATAATTTATTGGATATTATTATTGCAAATTCTTTAGCGAATTAAATAGTGCTAAAAGCAACGCAAAAGCTTCCATTTTACGTAAGATATAGTGGACTGCAGCTTGCTGCAGTGCTCTGCTCTGCAGAGCAGTGGATCTGTACGTGCACGCTCACTAAGCCCACTACCTTAGTAAGCTGTGCTCTATAGCACCCACCTCCATTATTTCTAATATAAGTAATCCTTACTACTCTTTAAGCTTTAATTAGCCTTTATATAGGCTTATTTTAACTTAAAAACTAATATTATTTATTTATAAAGCTATATACTACTACTATATTATTACTTTTATTAATATATACTATAATATACCCTAACTATAATATTATAACTTTTATTTATTACTATTATTATAAAACTAATTTAGCTTTAACTTTACTTTAAACTAAATATACTCTTTTTTTTAAACCTAAACTTATTACACTTACTTTTTTTACTAATTATAGCTATATAGCCTAGTAAGTAGTATACCTATATTTTACAATAAAGACTACTATAGGCCTTATATATGCCTAAGTAAGTAAAGCTATAAATAATATATATAGGTTTTACCCTCTATTCTAGGGTTTTTCCTATATAATATAGTAAGTAAAGGCACTAAATAGAGGCGCTTATAGGCCTCCTAGCGTATATTAATAAATAAAAAAGATATAGCTATAATAAGTATTAAATTTATTAAAATTTTAAGCTTTAAATAAAGTTATAAACTTTTATTAAAGGTAAGTTAAGTATAAAGCTTATAAATACTAAAAGTATAATTTAAGTGATTTAAATATTAAAGAATATTATTAAATACTATACAACTACTTATTAATATTTATATTATAATAATAAGAATTATTTTATTTAAAATTATATATAGCTTTTTACTTATTACTTAATTAAAAAATTAAATATTAAAGCTTTAAATACCTTTAATAAAAAAATACTAAATAATAATAATAACTTTAGTATGAAAAAATAGTTTTATTATGTAAATTTTATAATAAAGTAAATACTAATAATATTAGCTTATACTATATTTAAAATAATAATAGCTTAAAAATTTATAAAATAATAAAATATTATATAAAAAAAATATTATTTCTTCTTTTTTTTATATAATAATTTTAAGGTTTATTAATATCTAAGTAAATAATAATTATAATAGCTATATTATTATTAATAAAAGTATAGTTTAAAAATTAAGCTTTTAATATATTATTTTAATTTAATTATATACCTTAATTAGTACTATAGTAGTTATATAATATAACTATATTAATACTTTTTGATGCTTAAGAATTGCTTGTTTTTTTTAATTTAGTATTAAATTAAATAATTAATTATTTTTTATAATAACTTTTATAGTTTTAAGTTTTCTATAAAACTATATTTTAAGGGCACTATAAATAGCTTAAAATAATATTATATTACATACTATTAAATACCTTTTTATAATTAATATATAAAGTAGCTTAAAAAGTTATACCTTAAATACTTAAAGAATAGCCTATTAATAACTATGATTATAGAATTAATATATACTAAGTTAGCTTATTATATATAATAATTAAATAAAGTAAATAGTATTATATTTATAAGTTTATAAAGAATTAATATTATCTTTATACTTATAATAAACTTAATAGCTTTAAATAAAAATAAAAACCTTTTTTTTTACTAAATAAACTAGCTAACTTTAAGGATTTATTTTACTATAAAAATATAAATAATTTATTTCTTTACTAAAGGTAAGCTAATTATTATATTTTATTATAATAAAATATTAATAATAGCTTACTAAACCTACCTCAGGTATTACTTTATAATATACCTTAGAATTAATTATTAAAAATATAAAAATAAATTATAAACTTAATAAATAAAAGCTAAATTTAAGCTTTTTTTTCTTTAGCTATTATATTAATACTTTTAATTAAAAAAGTAAGTAAAAGCTAGTATTATTATATAAAATATAAGGTATTAAATAAAATTATTAACTCTTATGGACTGGCCTAGAGGCTACTGCGATCTAGCGTTAATAGAAGATATTATTACTCTTAAGGAGAAAGGAAAGGGAGAGAGGAATCTCCTATAGTCTCCTACTCTATCTATCTATAGGTACCCTAAGTAGCCCTACTTAGGGCTAATAAGGTATATGCCTAGTAATTATTATTCCTTTATAGTATAGCCTTTTTTACTTCTTTAAAGGTTTAAGCTTCTAGCTTAAATCTATTATATAGCCCCCTACTTACCTATATAGTTAGTTTAGAAAGGCATTAGTATAGCCTTTATTATAGTCTTAAGTTAATACTACTTACTTACTTAGGTAATAGCTTTATTATTATTATATATTCTAATACTATATACTATAGGAGTGTCCTTATATATACCTATATATATTATATATTATTATAGTATATATATTATTATTATAATAGGTTTACCCCTATCTAAATATTTTTCCTATTTATTACTCTATAAATACCCTACTAGTAGTTAAGTATACTTATCCCTAAGCTAGCTAGTAATTATTATATTTATTATTATTAATATTTTATTAAAACCTATATAGAATCTATTAAAAACCTAAAACCTAATATCTATATTATATATAAGTTTCTTACCTTTTACTCTTACTTATCCTTATATTCTTTTTCTTTTATATATACTTATTTATAACCTTTTAAAAAGTATAACTATACTCCTTTTACTTATATATTATTATTTATTTATTATTTTATTATATTTTATTTATATACTTTCTAAATTTATTTATTATTTACTTTAACTTTTTTTTATATTAATAAAGCTATCTTTATATATTTAATCTAAAAATAATAAAGCTTTAAAATACCCTTTATTTAAACTTAAATTAAAAATTAACTTTTTTTTAAAAAAAATATATTTATTATTACTAAAATATTACCATTTCTTTCTTTTCTCTTTTTATTCTATTTAAGTAAATATACTATAAAAAAAGACTTAAATAATAAAATATTTAATATTACCTATTACTACTTTAAAGAGTATCTATACTAGCCTTATTAAAATAATACACTATAAAGCTACTTTAGCTATTATTATATAGCTAAATAAAAATCCTACTATACTTATTACTATAAGAAAAGAAAATATAACTAAGAGTTATAACTTTATATAACTAATTCTAACTTATACTATACTTTTTAAAATATAGTAATAGCTATTAATTATAATATAGCTTTTTAAGCTTTTAGCTAAAGCTATAAAAAGCCTATATTAATAAAGTCCTTTAGCTATTTAGTAAATATATTTTATAATATTTATAACATTACTTAGGAGTGTTTTATAGCTATATTTATCTCTTTTAATAGCTTAGTTTTAACTTTTATTAGTTTATTCCCCTTTTACTTAATATTTTAAACTATTATAATTACTTTTTACTTTAAAGTAATAATTACTTTATTTTTTATCTATACTACTACCTTAGTGAATACTAAGGTTATTTAAAACCTAAAAGCTATTACTTAAAACTTAAAAGTAATTATATAAACTATTATTTTCTCCTTCTCTATAGCTTTAATATATATTTATAATATATTTTAAACTCCTTTATAGTATAATAGCTAATACCTTTCTTTATTTAAAATTATACCTTTATTATATTATATATTACCCTTAGCTAAATATTTTACTTTAATTACTTTTACCTTTATATACCTACCCTCTCCCTTAGGTATATTTTATATTATACCTATTTATATAAGTATTAATATATCTATGTTTTATAGCTAAGTAAATTACTTAATAGCTACTACCTAGCCCCCTATTCCTTTTACTTTATTTATATATAAAAGCTAGTTTTATTAGTCTTTAAATAAATTCTTTATTAATAATATATTAATTACTTTTTATAAGTGCCTATATAGTAATATATATTACCTTTAGTATAACTACTACTAAAAAAATATAAAGCTTTAAATTAATAATAATAATAATATTATAAATATCTCTTTAAATAAAAGTAAGCCTAGCCTTCCCTAGCTTTTCTTTATATTAGCTCCCCTTTAAAAGTAGTTATAATTCTCCCTAGCCTTATTTAATAGCCCCTTTACTCCCCTTATACTTATACCTATAAGCTATTAATAAGCTTAGTAGAATTTATTTAATAAGGAATAATAAAAGTAATTAAATTAAGCTAAGCTTTTTATAGATTTATACTAGTATTAAAATATAAAAATACTATAAAATTATTAAAATAAGTATTTATAGAAGTTTTATATATAGTATTAAGAATCTAGCCTTAAGGCAGCCTATTATATATTTAAATATCCCTTTATTATAACTTAAAATATATTAATACCTTTATATTTAAAAAGTTTTTTAATAGCTTTTAGGTTAGTTATATATAACCTACCTACTTAATTAGAATATTATACCTATATCTTTAATTCTAAGTATTATATATAATTATTATTTCTTTTCTTATAAATTTATAAAGCTTTAAGTCCTTATTCTTAAAAGCTAATACTAACTTTAGCTTATAATTAGCTTATATTTATAATAAAAAAGAGTTAACTATAATATACTTTAAAAGGTTTATATAAAAGATAGAATAAATACCCTATAGAATATCTAGGTAGACTATAAAGGGCATTAATACCTTTAAAAGCTTATACTTTACTATAACTTAATCTAGCTTTTAGCTTAAATAATTTATTTTAATATATTATAAGCTAAGCTATATTATATCTTTAATATAAAATACTTTAGCTAGCTAATATAACTTATTTATAGTATTTTACTAATATTATTAAGTAAAGTTAATTACTACTTAAGTTAAAGCTATACCCTTTTATAATATATTTAAAAATAAAGCTACTTACTCTTTAGCTATAGTTATACTTTTTTTTTTAAAACTAAGCTAGCTATACTAAAGCTATATTATACTTATATAAAACTTAATTAATACTTATTTCTATAATTATAAATATATAATTATTAAGTATAAGCTAATAAGCTAGTAAGTGCTTAGCCTAATTAAATTATAAAAAGCTAACTATAATATATAAAACTATTTAAACCTTTTAATTAGCTTATTCTATACTTTTATTTATTTATAGGTAGTAAGCTATAAAAAAAAGCTACTTTATATTAATAAAAAAGTAAAGGGTTAATTAAAACTATTTAACCTAATTTAATTCTTAGTTAAAAATAATTTAAAAAAGAAACCTATAAAACTATTATTAATATAAGTAAAACCTTTTTATATATACTTTAGCTACTATATTTATTATAGCCTTTAATTAAATAAACTTAAAGAGATAATTTATAATAATTATTAAGTATTAAAGTAAGTTTATATTTTTTATTAGTAAATTTATTATAAAGTTTACTAAAATTTATAATTAAAACTAATTTAAAGCTAGAATAGGCTTTAATAAGCTATATTTAAGGTATTAGCTTTTTTAGCTATTTATATAGTAATAGTTATAAATATACTATACTATATTATTAAATATACCCTTTTAGCAATAGTTTTAATAAAGTATCTAAAATATTATATTTTACTTTAAGTACTTAAGTAAAAGTAATTTATATATTTATTTAATTAATATAGTAATAAAGGGTTTAAACTATAAAATCTAAACTTAGCTTTAAAACTAAAGAATACTATAGGTATTAATAGTATAGTTAGCTACCTAAGCCTTTACCCCTATAGCTTTAGGAAACTTTTTATTACTTTAATATATAATTTATTACTTAAAAGTATAAGATTTATTAGCTTAAAGGCCTTAGTTTTAAAGAAACTATAAGTATTTATTACTAAAGAGAAGCTAGTCTAAGAGTAGTTTATTACTACCCTTACTTAAGTTTTACTATATATAGCCCCTTTTAGTAATAATTACCTTTAGTACTTAGCTCTCTTTTATTCTACCTATATCCTTATTTTTATATAGCTTTATTTTAAGCTTTTAATATATTATAGCTAATGTTTTATTATTAATATATTATAATATTATAAGGACTATTAAGGGTTATTATTATAAAAAATCTTTAAATTTATTCTACTTTTATTATAAAAAAGTATTAAGTTACTTAGCTAAGTATTTAAAGTAATAATATAAATTAAAATTATAAAGAGTAAGTGTTTTTAATTAATATACTTATTACTTTAATATTTTTTAAAGAGTAGTAAAATACTTTAGGTTTTTATAGTTAATAAAAATAATAAATAAATAAGCTATACTTTAAAGCTTTATCTCTTAAGCTTTAAGGTAGAAAATAATAATAAGTAATTCTTTATTATAAATTATATAGTTTTACTATACTAGTATTAAGTATATTCAGTAATAAGTTACTAAATATAGGACCCTTTTTATATTATACTAAGAAAGGTAGCTACCTATAGCCTCTTTAAATATATTTACCTTTATTAATATATTTTAATTAAACTTTTACTAAGTTAAAACTAAGTATAAAATAAAAGCTAATTTAAGTGCCTTAAATATAAAGGTATACTTAACTATTTATTAAAAAAAAACTTTATTTTTATTAAAATTAATAAAAGCTTAGTAAGTTTTAAGAAATTCCTAATAAATTCCTAATAAAAGTTTATAAACCATAAAAAACTTTTTACTTTTTAAGTTTAAGTTAGTACTTTTTAGTTATAAATAGCTATAATTTTTTTAAAGTTTAAGTAAATACTTTTCTTAGCCTTTATAATAAACCTAAGGTATTTAACTTTCTAAACCTTAAAACTATACTTACTAATATTAAAATATAGCCTAGCCTCCCTTAATTATTATAATATAAAATATATTTTTTATATATATTTTTTTTATAACTTAGAAGTATAAATAAAGATATTATTTAAGTATATAATAATAAAGTCCCTTAAAGTAGACTTTAAAGCTTTATTAATATAATACTAAAATATAATAAAGGTACTAGCTAAACTAAAGAAATAAATAAATTATTTAAAAAGCCTAAATCTTATTTAAAATACTATAAGATACTTATTCCCTTTAGTAATATAAAGGTAGTAAAATATAGCTTAAATATTAAGTTTTATAAACTACTAGGTAGTAGCTAAAGATTATAATATCTTTTTAATAAAGAATAGTAAGTAGTAGTTTTAGTTTATAACTTAGTTAAGTATATAATAATTTATATAAAAGCACTAACCCTTTCTAGCCTTTTAAACTAATAATATTAGTATTATTACTAAAAAGAATAATATATAATTTTATCCCTTATTTATAAGTTCTATTACTTATTTATAAATCTTTAATAGCTATTTATATAGTATATTATATAAAGGCACCTAAGAAAGGTTTAGGGTTAATTTATTTAGGTTTTAATAAAAATAAATATAATAATTAGTATAGCCTTAATATAATAATAATCCCCCTACCTTCTCCTTATTAAATAAGTTTATAAAATTTTAAAGTTTTAATAAAAAGCCCTTAATTCTTAATAGATTCTAAGTTAGCTCTACCTTTAGAGCTAAAATTAAGTTTATTTTATAAAAACTTATTATAAGTAATTATAGATTAGATTTCTTCTGTATTATATACTATACTAGCTTAATATAAACTAAACTAAGAATTATAATAGTTAGTTAGGCTATTTAATAGGTATTAAGAGATACTACCTTTAAGGCACCCTTAAATTATATTATTAGCTATTATATAGCTAAGTAAAGCTTAACCTTATTTTATACTAGCTAAGGTATACCTAAAATATAATCTTTAGTAAGACTTAGAATAATATAAGTAATAACTAGAAATATTTATTTATTTATATCCCTTTAAAAGTATATTAAGTATATAATATATATACTTAATTTAGGTTTTAAATAGCCTTTTTAGGTTATTACTATTACTATTATAATTATATAAGGTTAAAAAAAAGGAATCCTAATTAAGCCTAGCTATTAAGTAGCTTTTTTACTTATAGTAATAAAACTATTATAATTATTCTTTACTTATATTATAAGAAAGGTAATATTATTATAAAAAAAAAGAAGAAAAAATAATAGTAATTTTATATATACCTTTATTTTTAAAAAATCCTCCTTTAAACTATTTACCCTTTAAGCTATATAGTTTTATTTACTATTAATACCTTCTTTATTAAATTTTAAGCTAAAGAGTTATTTTTTTTTAAGTTTATTAAAGGGATGTTTAATTCTCTTTCTTTATTTATTAGAATAACTATATAAACTTTAATAATATCCTTTAAAGGTAATATTAAAAAAAGGTAATAATAAAATTAATAATAAAGAAAAAAGCTATAATAAAAATACTATTTAAACTCTTAGTATTTTATATATTTCTTTAAAAATATTTATATAGTATATTACTTTCCTTTCCCTTTCTTACCCTTTAATTTACTATTTTAAACTCTTATTAAATTAATACTAAATATTTTTATATTACTATTCTTATTTTAATTTATACTTAATTAATATAATATTTATATTTACTTTTTTATATAGTAAGAGTTA
>AFRA01001004.1:0-14572 GCA_000223055.1 Claviceps fusiformis PRL 1980
AGTTTTAAAAGGCTTAGTTAAGTAGGTTTTTATAGAAAAATTTTAGGTTTTTCTTAAAAGAATTCTTTTATTAACTAAATTAGTTAATAGAAGTATAAGTAAGGAAATTAAGATTAAGCTATAGAAAAGGGTAAGATAGTTATTAATAAAGTTTATAAAAATTATTATTTAGGTTTAAATATATTAAAGAGAGGTAATAACTTATATTTAGAAAAGGATTCTATATAAATTAATATTAATAGCTTATTTATGTATAAAATTAAGGTATTAAAAGCCTTAAATAATAAAGGGAATTTTTAACCTTAGTAAAAAGAAATATTTTCTTAAGCTATTAATTTAAATATTTAAATAGCTTAAAAAAAGAAAAAGAAATTAAAGGTTAAATCCTTTTTATAAATAAAACTCTATTATTTTATAAAAAATTTTAAAAGCTACTTTAAAGATATATATTTATTTTTTAAAAGTAAGGGATATTTTAGTTTTAAAAGTTTTTTTAAAAGTTATTAATAAGCTTTTTTTTAGTTGATTCTCTTAACTTATAGTAACTAATAATATATATAATTTAATTATTAAGGGCTAATATTATTATATTACTAAGGTTAGGGTTTTTATAGGCTTTTTTTATTTTAATAAAATAATATTATTAAATAAGTAAAGTTACTTTAAAAGGAAGTCTTTTAATAAATAAATTAAATTAATAACTAATAATACTTTATTATTATTATAAGTTTTTTTTTATATTTCTTATTAAATAGTATTTTTAAGAGTTAGTAAAGCTATAATTAGTTTTTATAGCTTTAATAGCTAAATCTTTCAAGGCCTTTTTTTTATTTATTTTTAAAGAGGGTTTTTTACCTTTAAAATATAGTTTTTTATAATAAATAAAATGAATTAGTATTTACTTAATAGTAAGGGCTTTCTTTATTAAAGTCTAACTCTACTAATTATAGTAAAGTTTTCTTCTTTAGTATAATAATAGGGGTTTTAAATATTTTAAAAGCTATCTTTTCTTTTATAATTAATTCTTATAAATTTATAGTTATTACTAACTACTAATTAGTATTAGAAATAACTTATAAAGGGAAAATAAATACTAAAATATATATATAATAAAAATAATATAAAAAGGGTATATTATTAATAATTCTTCTAAGCTAAGAGCTAAGCTTATAAAGTAAGAAAAAGGTAGTGTTATAGCTATGCGTGCAGTTAGCAGTGCAGCCAATCAGACCGCGTGCATCGTTATGGCGGACCCACCCGGTCGCCCACACACGCTGCACCCGGCGTTTTGCCTGCACCGAGGTTTTGCCGTTAAGGGCAATTCCAACATATATAATATTTAATTAAAACTATATAGCTATATTTAAAAGTTATTAATTTTATTACCTTTTTCTTTTTTTATAAAAACCTTTTTATTAAAAAGCTAGCTTTTTAGTCCTTAGCTAGTTTATTTAATTTATATATAAGATATTTTAATATTTTATTTTTTTTAAAACCTTTAAAGCTATAATTTTAGATTCTTTATATATTATAAATATTAAGTATAGTACTCTTTACTACTTAAAGTATTTAAGTAACTTATATAATTTTAAGTAAAGTTATAATATTATTAATTCTTTACTATAAATTTTAATAATAATTAAGCTAAGCTCTTATTAATAAGAATTTTAACCTTTTTAATTAAAAGCAGCTATTAAGTAGCTTAATAATAGTAATATTAGCTTAAAAGCTATAATTATTATAAATAAGCTATATAAAGTTTATTATATAGCCTTTATAATTTTATTTTACTTTAAGGATATTTTTCTATATATATATAAATAGTATTTCTTATATTAAATATATTAATAAAATATAGTTTTTATTAGTTTTATAAAACTATAGAGTTATACCTTTAAAGTAATTTATAAAGCTAAGAATATAAATATATATTTTTATAGAGATTTTTTATTCTTTAAAATTTTTAAACCCCTTTAAGGGTATAATTTATATAAATTTTAGTATTATATTTTTTATACTAAAAGATATATTTATATTATAACTTTAGTTAGCTTTATATAGCTATAAAGGTATATTCTAACTACTTATTATAGTAGAAATAATATATTATAAGAACCTTTTATTAATAACTTTATAATTTAGTATTTAATACTAAAGAATTACTAATTTAATTAAATAGTTTATTAGTATAAGTAGTGCGCTATTTTAGGTAAATTATTATATAGCTTATACTTATATAGAGATTATAAGGTTAAGGATTAGTAGGTTTATAATAAGTATCTTCTATACCTTAATAATAAAGAGAGAAAAAATTATAAAGTTTTACTTAATTATACCTTAGTTTAGTTAGTAAGTATTACTTTACCCTAATTTATTATACTTAATAATTTATAATTCCTTTAATTATTAAACTAATACTTAAGTAGTTTTAACTTATATAGAATAATAGTCCTAATTAATAGTTAAAGGGGTTATAATAAAGGCCTTTTTTTAAAAAAAAAACACTATAAAAAATTCTTATAATATTAAGAGTTATAGTGTTTTATACTATAATAATAAGGACTAATTCTATATACCTAAATACTAAGGTTATATATTTAAATCCTTATTTATGTATAATTTTTTTTTTATAAAAAAAAAATTAGTTAAGGGTTAAGTAATAAATTAACTAATTAAAGGCCTTAAGTGTAAGGTTAGGGAAAGGGGGCCTTAATTATAAGGTTAGGGTTAAATATAGATATAATACTACTAATTCTTTAGTATATCTAAAAAATATATATACTATATATAGTAAAACGCAATATAGGTTATAATAATAATAATAATAAAATATTAAAAAAGCTAGAATATATAGGGCTTATAACTTATTATATCTAAAAGAAGCTAATAATATATTTATAATCTATCTAGGAATGCTTACACCATACAAAATGTATGGTATAGGCACATCTAGCCAGATGCCTGATATATGAGGCTAAACTTAGGGCATCGTGGTCCGCGGGCTCCGAAGAGCTTAGGCTAAGAGGAACCTAAGGATCCCGCGATGCGTAACACAAAGCAAATGCCCGCTGCGTCGTTGACGCTTGCATGCCGAAGCAATGCCCAAACAAGGGACGCAGTACCAATTAGCATCGGCGAATTCTCTCCTGCAGCGTCTTGACAATGCTAATGCTGTACGTGCGAAGCAGCCAACCGAATTTAGCTCAATTGTGGGCTCCTCGAGCTTCAGTTGATCGGGCGTCGGGTTTCAGCAGAGTAAAAGGAAGAAGACGCTTTAGCCATCAAGATGCTTAGAAAGGGGTGTCTATCTGTCCATCTCGTCGTGCTGCGAGCAGGCAACGGTTCTGCTGCTGCATGAGCCCTTGTTCATGCATCCATGATGCCATGGTCCACCGTCCACCGTCTCCAGGCCGCTCACGAGTCACTATCAACCGATTTGTGGGCTTCCCGATTGCCAATGCAGTTGAATCAGCAGAAGCCTCGTTGCTAGCTTCATCGTGATTCACCTCGTCTTCCTTTAGATGGACCATGAGCATCTTTAGCGCATCTTGGAAAAGACGACAATCGTCGGATCATGAATTTCGTCGGGGAAGCTCGTTTCCGCCGTCCGTCGAACTGTCACTGCCCGCAGCAGTTTTATGACAGCATAGGCGTCGGGTCAATCTTTAGCCCAACTACGATCAAGAAGATTGTTGCACTTATCGATATTAGGCACCATGCTCAGCGATCAAGAAGAAGGTCTCGGGTCTTTTTTTTTCCTTTTCTTTTTTTTATCCCTTTCTTCTTTTTCCTTGGAGCGTGTTCTGAAACAACCATATCAATTTAGAGGAGTCCCCATCTTGCCAGACTCAATCTCCGTTCATATGTGTCTTCCCCGGCAAAGCACTATTGTACATAATAAGCCCTGACCAAGGGGAGCCGGTTACCCTCCACCGGGCAAGGGATGGAACTTTTTGTACGTTTGGACCGGCTTTTTAAGCACAATCAAATATGCAAAAGTGAAAGACTAGCTGCACCGCTTTTGAAACACGTCGTTCTTTTGTTGCCGTGGGCAAGGGAACTTGCGTTGTCCTGGTAGCATGCATACCTGGTCCGTGTAGCATTTTTTTACTCCTTTTATGTTTCAGGAGCTTTCTATTAAAAAAAGAAAGAAAAAAATCTTCACGCGCCATTTCTACCGAATAATATGTCCGAGACATGTGTCATAATATGCAAGAACAAAAAAAAGTAACTCGACGTGTCTATTGTTGAGAAATACAGAGGAAAAGAAAAAAAAAAAAAAAAAAAAAAAAAAAAAAGCACTTTCGCCAGCCAGGTGATGCGCAGATTGTATCTAGACTACCATGCCCGCCGGACTGACAATGTTGTTCGTCAATTCTACAGAACCGCCTCTGCGCCCTGTCTCGCAACCGTGGTGACACTCGTGGCCTTGAAGCGCCGGCGCAGCCCATGACAGTAGGCCAAGTATCCTCCTCCGACAGCACCGGACTATTATGCGGCATCATGGCCATGGCCAAAGGGATAGTCGTCATGACGAGGTGAGAGGACGGGCGGCATTGACGAACTCGAACGCGAACGCGTATACGAAAAGGAAGAGTGCGCTTCGGGCTGTGTGAGATGCAGTCGAGACCATGCAAGGGACCATCAGAACAAAGGTGAGAGCAGACCCAGGGAATGACGTAGATGACGCTGTGCGGGATCCGCACATTGCTTGGGAATCGGCTTCAACGCACACAATGAGCCCGGAATCGCAAAAGGGCTTACAGACTCCCGTCTGGCCCGTCTGTTCGGTCCCGAGCCCGCGTCCATAGAGGTCTGATCCTGGGCGGGAAACGGTAAGCCCAGCGACGTCAGCGGCGCCAGTGGCAGCTCCGTGATGACGAATTTGATCTAGATGGTCAGAGTAGAAAAGCACCGCATGAAAAAGATGAAGAAACATAGTCAATATTTATGTTGTTTTTATTGATTTATTTTAACCAAAAAAAAACCCTAATTATAATCATAGACGTTATGTATCAAGTGTTGCTTTTCTCATGCAGTACACGATACAAACACAAACCTTGGACGTCAAAGACTGCGGTATAGGACTCCCGAGAAGTACCGCTGCGGGCCGTTGTCTGTGAGGCGAGTGGCCTGATATTGGCGAGGTAAGATTTTGGTATGCAGATATGCGTACGTCGTCGAATGGATTCAAGAAATGCATCGGCTCCAGATGCCCTTGGTGCCGTGGAGGCTACATCCTTCGTACGTACCCTAATCTACTCGCCGGCTCATGACAGACAGCATCGATTATATTCAGTACGCCATCAAAATCATATGGGTAGGGCACCAATATGCCCTCTTCTCGGCACCAAGCGCATAGGTTAGAACCCCTGACGTGATTATAGAGTCGGGGGGAGGAAGGAGCCGTTGAGCGTCGAACGTCCGTCCGAGGGCGAGAAAGAGCGGTGTTCCAGATCCGGTGACAAGGCAGAAAAGGATGGATTCTTGCTATCCTTGTCCGTGCGTGCGTTTGGGATGAAACACTATATAATGGAGTGTCTTCTGGTTGCTAAAGAAAAAGGAAAGGAAAAAAAAACGCTTCTCCATTTGATATACTTATTTATACAGCAGAAAGGAAAAAAAAAGTTTAGAATAAACAAATATCCTCACTTACAGACATGATAGCTGCGGTGTCATACGACTTCACGACATTCATTCGTGGCTGCGGCATGTTCAGCCTCGCTGCCTCACAGGGCGACATGGTGCGCCAAGGGGGCCCTGGCTGATACCGTCGGGGCATGTATACAGTAAGAGAAGGCCATGCGGGTGGGCTGGCTGGCCGGTGGATTCTTCGTGTGGAAGTGTTTTGGAATTACCTGCTTGTATGTATATGCACACGGTATATTCGATTCCACGTCTCGGGAGAGTGGCTGGTGTTGTGGGCTGAGAAGGGCGGATCGCGTATCGTGAGAAGGATTTGATTGACCTTTTTAATAAAGGACAATGGAATGGAATTAAAAAAGAAGAAGAGAAGAAAGAAAACCAGAAAAAAAGAGAGAATGTAATAAGGAATAAAAGAATAAAAATAAACCAATAAAAAAACAAAAAAACAAAAACAACTTTACCCGTTCTAGTAGCGTGATATAAACCGACCAGACACGTCATAAATCCCGTTCGCAAAGACGACATGCTATGCAGCTACGCCTCTGCCAACAAGTGACTGCAGCGCTGCTCGTCGTGAACCATCCCACCCGAGTCCCTAGATGGGCTCAACCCTATTTTCGATGACCAAGGTCCACCGTGGCCGTGATGGGGTTTTGAATCGTGTCTGGTTTGGGAACAGTAGTGATGACTAGGAAGTTGACGGTGAATGCGCCTTTTTTTTTTACCTGTCTAAGATTTAGGGTCTCTGGTAGTTGTGTCGGGATCTGTGTTGAAGAATGCGACATGGAAATAAAAGAAGACGAAAATAAAAACAGCATTAATGATCAAGAACAAAAAAGGAAACAAGCTAGGAAATAAATTGCAGCCAAAGTAAACCTAGATGTAATAACATCATCTCGTCCGGTTATGTTAGAATCTATAGTTACAACTACAGAATAAGATAGAAGATAAAAACTAAAAGTAAAAACAGAATGAATGGTATAATCTCGTCTGGTTGTGTCGGGATCTGTGCTTTAAATAAAAAGCAAAAAAAAAGAGAGAGAATCAATAATATCATCTCCTCTGCTCTCCTCATCCCCATCCCAACTCGGACGTCCACTGCCCCAGAATAAGCTTTCTCAGCCGTTCGAGCCATTTGCTTGAACACGGAATAGAACAACAAGCATCAAGTGTCGGCAAAAAAGAGAGTCAAGAGTCCCGTGATGCGGTGGCTGGGGAAGATGGATGTTTTTTAGTTTATATGTCTGCGTATATGTACATACATACAAACAACATACATATACAATGTAACCCGGTTGCGAGCCACCGGCTGTTTCCGTTTGCAACACAACATCGAGTTCCACAGCATCAAGATTCAAGGTACTCCAACAGTTACACAGCCACTCCGCCCGTGCCAAGCGATCAACACGCCCAGCCGGTCAAAGAGACAAACAAAGAATGGACGTCGCGCATGATCAACGTCGTACTCGCCATCGCAATAGGAAGGATCCTCGGCAAAGCTGCGCTTCCTCGCCTGTTCATATAATGTGCAAATACCACTGTGACCAGTTCATACGTGACTGGCGGCGTGCTGAGCACAATAGCTGCCCGGTGCCGGAAATCCTGTCCGACACAACTGGCCCATCGCCGGCACTTCATGCGCGCGCCAGAATGTAGTTATAAGCGGCATCAAAATAGCGATTCATTCGCGCATTTTGACATTGCGGGAGAAAAGAAAAACGCGACGTATCGCCGCACGCATTCAGCGCACACATTCAGGCAAGCAGGTCCTCTATTGCTCGGCTGCCATTTCGCCCCTTTGGCAAACGACTGCACTGTCCACCACTGCCGATCCATGTAGTATATGAGGGCACTTTAGAAATCTGTACCTGGAGTGGAGAGTTGAAGAGGAATCGAAAAAGAAGAAGAGAAAAAAAATTACAGGAGCAATCTGTTTTCGGGAAAACAAAGCATGCTCAACTACCAGAGAGCATCAGGGTCCACGAGCTCTTTCGGTTGTGCAAGCCTCCTATCAGACTTGCCACTATACCGCTTGCTCACATAGGCAATCGGCAGGGCAGAGGGACCGCTGGGACTTGGTGGTTTATTGGTAGGCCGGGGGCATATTGGTAGTCCCGAAGTTCGATTAGCAAAGCCAAGGCTGTGTGAGCTGGCGACGGTTCTCTGTGAATGAAGAGAATGTGGAGAAAACTGTGTCCGAATGTTGGAATCGCAAGCATGGTGTGTGCTGTGACTGGGCCGATGGTTTTCGCCTAGAGAAAGAGGACCAGGGCACCTTGTTCGTTCGTACCGTGGGTTTTTCCATGCAGTTCGGAAAGCAGTCTTGGGGTAAAGTACCGTCAGCAAAAGAGCCGACAGCAGCGGAAGCGCTCCGTTCATGACCAAAAAAACAGCTTCATTCTGAAACAGAGCGCTGTCCAGACCACCTGCTACCTCGACGATTCGATAGATGCTGTGCAAAAGGATAAGACTCGTCGAAATTTCAGCTCCTAAACATCATCAGTTTGTTACTATCATCATCATCATCATCATCATCATCATCATGCCCTATTTCTACTGAAGCGGTAGGCATGTTGCCTCTTTGGCATGTTACCTCGTAAGAACCTTTTAAACTGTGCAGTGCAATAAACTGCGCGGTCATTACCGCCGGCGTCGCCTTGGTCGGGTCTGGGGCACAAGGCGAAGGATAAGTAGACTGCGACACTGAACAGAAGGGATATAATCTGTATGCCCAGACCGGCTGCGATGATGGAAGCACTGCGATCTCTCTGTCACGTCATCAGCGATTCCGTATCATCGGTATTTGATCTTGTTTCATTCCTTCCTTCCTACCTTCCTTCTTCGCTTAGGATAAATCAGAGACCTACAGTTACGCCGTTGAATTCGTAAGAGATAAAGACTACTCTGATCACATCAATACCAACAGCTGCTGCCATCAAGATGCACAAGATGAGCTCAGCAAGTATCGGTTGAACGAGACTCGGCTTTCCGCCGTAGACGTTGAGCACATGGGGGAACCACACGAACAGCGCAATTGAGACAAAAGCCGGGCCCAATATGGTTCCTAGGAGAGAAAGAGTAAAGTAGCCTCGACTCTCTACGCTATCATGAAGTAAAATTCGACCAGCGAATCCTAGTATTTCAAGCATCAGCCCCAGTAAAAATATCGTCGAGAACAGGAATGTGCGTGAGCAGAGGCCGAAGACCCAGATGCACGGCACGAGGACAACGTAGAAGACCAAAAGGATGACATTGCTCGCAATGTTGGGTCTATAGCTGTAAAAGCCACCAGATACTGGGCAAGAAGAGCCACAGTCGACTGTCATGCTTGGTGCAAACCAAATGGTTCATGTTCACAGGGACTAAAGAAGGTGAGAACACGGAGATAAACAAGGACAACAAAGTTAGACAAAATCACAGAAAAAAATGGCAGTAAAAGCAATGGCCACGGTAAAAAAAACAAAAAGAAAAGGAAAAAAAAAAGCACAGGCGTGAAACAACAGGAGTTGGGGCCTGAGGAATTACACAGGGATTACTCCGTGCTTAAATCCATATCCATATGTTGCCTGCTGTAGATTGCAACTCCGGCATAGAAATCTGCAGCTCGGGAGCTTGACTTACAGATAGAGATAGAGGCTTTGTTGGCTACCGTACATACTAGATATTATTTGCGAGAGAGCTCCATTGTTTGATTCCCAACGAGTGCACCGAGAGGCACCAACATCCTCTTGCAGCTGGTGCGGTTCAGAACCATGTTGTCTGTGAATTGCCATGGTGAATAGTGAGTCAGGAAGCTAGAGCAAGTCACTCGCCGAAGGTTTTCAAGAGGCGTTGCAGCTCCATGTTTTTTTCTTGTGCTCAGTCGACCATGGAAATGGCCATGGATTATCCATCAGCCATGGATACTAGTGCATATACACACAGACAATCAGGCCAGGATATTTTCCCTTGTAGAGAGTAGCAATGGCGGAACATAGAGGACAGTGTCCCGATCAAACTGTTGGAGCCCAAGATGCAAAAAGGCTGGGAATAGGACGTGGACAACAAGGCCGGGATCGTTGAACTGAAGCACATTGCAGATTCGACTCGCATATCGTGCTGCCTTGACCAATCATGTGGCCATCATGGTGTTGCAATGCTATTGTGGTGCTGCAGCCAGCTCACGGCCGAATCCAAGAGAAAGATAGAAAGATCCCCCGCTCGCCCCTCTAGTCCCGTCCCGTTCGGCCATCTGCTCTGGTGAAGCCGGGCTTGTTCGATTGGGCATTGCTTTGTTCATAAAAACAGGCGTTGATTGGACCACAGGCGACGGATTCAAGCTTTCATGCCTGTTACTTGGCATGGCTCTCCAATGGACATGTTCTCTGGAGATGGCCGGGTTGCGTTGCTTTCTGTGGGTGGGCGGTCTCGGGAACACCACCAGATTCGCATATCCGCTCATCATCGAGGACTCTAGGTGCACGGATCGAGTACTTGTTCAGAGCAAGACCTCATCTTTTTTTGCGAGTGCTCATGGTTGCAGGACATACAATGTATGATTCCAGGGGTTTCATGCGGTTGGTTCGAATTCGTCAACGGACAGACACTCTGCAAAAGACCCTCTCCCACATCTCCACCAATCTACGAGCAAGGCCAAGGTAGCGTTGCATCGACATGTTGATCACGTCCCATCAGTCCTGTCAATGTGGGTGGATTAGCCGGGGCAAAGAAGCCTTGGACGACATTAAACGAGGACTGGTCACTGCACAATTCTGGCAGAAGATGCCTGCCAGGGGCCACGGGATGGAAAGAAAGGGCGGGATCATCCGAGTACGCGCCGTCTGCCCGGTGCATGGCAAACGCAGTGTGACATGGCCACACCATTCATTTTGAAGAAAGAAAAAAAACAAGGAAAGGAAAGGAGGGGGGACAGAGCGGGCATAAGAGAACAACTGCCGAGTCTGTGCAGACGTGACAATGAGGATGGATGTGCCTTCAGTGTTGTGGAGGACGGATTGGAGTTTGTGTTGGTGCGGCGGGGCGCGGCATGGCAGGTGCCAGTGCGCCAGGTACCTTCTTACCCTGGCCTAGGTAGTTAGGTACCTGCCTATTGACCTACTTCATTGTTTCATGTCATCCCATGTTACTACGACCCAGCAACTTTTCTAGGCTCTGGCCCCGATAACATACATGTTCCGAACATCTCGCCTCTTTGCTGCTGGAAATCCGTCATCGTGCTTCGAGTCCCTGTCGTACGCATCTGGAAACCGGTCGCTTTACCCAAGTTTGATTCCTACTTGGACGAGAACTTGACGTTTTTTTCGGAGAGAAAGATTGCAGCACTGTTCAAGCCTTGAAAGCACGTGGATAAAAGAAATACAACAAGTCGAGCATCTTGAATATTCCACCAACACACTCTGAACAAAAAATAAACACCCAAGGGAGCGGCGGATCAGCTTGCCTGTGGGAGATACAAGCAAGGCGAGGCGGCGTAGCTCTCAAAATAAAACTAGAATCAACAGGAATACCAAAAAGCTGTTACCCAAAATACGAGTGAGAGCATTTTCCGTCCTCATTCCATCCTGCCCCGTGTCCACCCCAGAAGACGTCAATGAAGCACCCCTTAAAAACAATATAGGCGTTAACCCCTCGTTCGTCCATTGACGACGCGCTCCTTTCTTGACTTTGGCTCGTGTCTCATTTCATCGTTCCTTGTCACTGGCGGAAATGATGTCCTTGGCGTGGTCACAAACGTTGATCTTGCCATAGCCCTTGTTTGTCAACTTGGACCAGCTCAGACGCACGAGTGTTGAGGGGTCAGCGTCCGTGGGGTATGAAGCAATGACGTATTGACAAAGTATCGGTTCAGAACGAGACATGGACTTTTTGTATGCAAGGCTGCGGTTGTGGCATGAATTCTCGACTAGCTGGCCGCAGCGCTCGCAAGTGACCATTTTGAAAGTCATGGCGATCGGTTGTTGAGGGAAGACGGAATCGAACGTATTTAGACGGGACAAGACGAAAGAAGAGAGGCTCGCTTTGGGGCGAAGGAGCGATGGTTTTTCTTTATTTTTTTCCTTTGTGAAGAACGCGGAATGGTATTACTCATATTGACCAAAAACTCATGTCGGATCATGGGAGGACATCTCGGGGTTTTATACATGACTTTGACGCACATGCCATACTACATGTTTGTTTTCCGATCGGCGACAAGACCCTGTTGTTTTCATTTGAACAATGTAATGTCAATTGTGGTTGATGCGCCGATTCGCCTACAAAGGGCATTACGCGGCCGCAGTGGTCAGATATGTCCCTGAATCGTGGCCCTTCAGATGACGAAATACAATGCAAGGAGCTCATGAACAGAGTCGCATCCACTCTGGTCTCGTGAATCTGTGCGACCAGAGCGCTCATTCTAGACCTTGCGCCCCCCCCCCCCCCAAAAGACCTACCTACACGGAAGACGTCTAATTACCTCGTCTCCCATGGTTCTGAAACATTTTTCATCATGGTCTAGTCACAGTTGGATTTCATAAATGCTCGGGAAGCCAATAAACTTGAACAGATAGCTCGGGCAACCTGTCCGAAAGCGCCGTTGTGGGGAGCATTCGTTGTAGATATCGTGATGATCGATAATCGACGCACCTTTTCAGTCTCGTGCCACCTATTCCGATCCCAGGAGGTGGTAGTTTTGACTTGAGCCAGGCCAATATTTGAGAAGCAAGTGTAAAAAAAGCAAGGTTTGCGCAAAGCGACCACTGAATGTTCAGATGCTACGCACCCGAGGTCCGTTGAGCCCCCGGGGGTGTTCACTATAGTAGGCTACATCGAGCTGACCATCGGACCGTTGAGTCACATATCACGTTGAAGTTGTTGTGAATGTGTAGCTGGGCCTGTATAAGGCTTCTTCTGCAATGTCCACCTCTTGCTCAGTCGCCTCAACATCTCGATGAGATGCAGAACGAACGCATGGTTGGAGGCACAATCACACTCATCGTCCCCGAGCGTTTCAAACTGATAGAAATGATGGTTGCCAGAATTGCCGGAGGCAAACAAAAACCCATGCTCAAGAATGCATGGAATACTCGCAAGCGGAATTGTATCAAGATATTTCTTTTTCTTGACGCGGCAAGCCTTGCGCGATATATTCCTATTAGAATTTTCTGCCAAGTCGAATATACCTTGAAAGATCACCAGCATCACTCTCAACTAAGAAGAAGAATGCCAGTGCTTTTGAGCTTATGCATGAACCCAGACACAACACTTTGGCGGCACCTCGACGTCGTGGAATGGATATTGAAAATGCTTCCTGATTCGAGGTCACCGCCAGGACATGGAAGGGTGAAGAAGAAGTCGGATCAACGCACTTGGTTGCGACGTGTTTCAGCACCAGATCCAGTTCTAATAGACGAGCTGCACTTTGGCCTGTGCAGCATCATTCTGTTAGAGCTCCCGCGAGTGATCGGTCTCTAGAGCTGGAGGAAAAAAGTAATATGCGTAGCCAATATCGAGAGCCACCACAGAAAGATCAAAACACCATGCCTTTGTGCTTTGACGGGCGACGATATACTGAGCCCGGCTCCGGGCGTTGCGGTTTGAAAACATAGATTAGTTTGTTCGTCTTGATGGATGCAATCAAAGAACGCTCTTCTTTGCGATCTACTTGGAGGTAGTGGCCTAGAATCGTGCGAAGAATGCTTGGTAATCCGAATGTTTCCAAGTGAACACGGCCGAAGCGCTTAGTTGAGAGGTAGTACTCGACGACGGTAATGGGCCCGAACGTGTAGCCAGTAGTAATAATAGAAGATTGTAAGTCTTGATCTCCTACGGAGTGCATCTGAGACATAGACATTTTGACAACTACCTAAAATGTTAGTCACATACAGATGCGGCATGGGCTAGCGTGAGTCGTGACGACGTACCATTTTGTGTGTGCCTGATGATGCCGAAAACATGACAGAGAGAAAAGCTTCAATCTCGGAAAGAACCCAGTTTGACCTCGAAGCTGTCATGATCTGCTATTCCTTGCTGCCAAATCGGCTGGCGATAGTTTCTGTGACAGAAGTCGGAGACTGGATGATGTGCATGTCGCGAGTCTTTTGGTCCGATACTGTTGACCCAAGCCGGAAAGGACTTTTGGGGGTGGTCAGGTGATTGTCAATGGATGCAAGCTGTAACAGGCCAGCCGTACCAGCTGGCACACCGGACGAACAGCAGCACATTGACAGAGGATGTGCATCGTCAATTTTGGAATAATGCTCCCTTCCAAAGTCCCATAGCATCACCAGTGCATCACCCACCACCATCTTGCTGGATCTCAAGCCGCGATGCAGAAACGCCACATGAGTCCACGAGTCCTGGAATCTGATCGTATACGTCGAGCCGAAGCCGTGCTTGTCCTCCGTCGACAGTGGACAGTGGACAGTGGACAGTGGACAGTGGACACACCAACCTCTTCCCTCTGAACAGGGATCGTGCCAAACGGGGGCACACAGTAAATCTCAGGTCCAGCGGAGAATCGCTCAGGTCTAAGGTAGGCCACGAAATGGCAGAATAGCATATATTCTATATATGCATAGCACTTATAAATTATATAGTATAAATTTCTAAATAAAAAGTAGGTTAAATAATTTAGTTTATATACTAAGTTATATATATTAGCTTAGTATATATAAAGCTTTTATTTTTTAGCTTACTTTTTTTTTTCTTTTATTTCTTTATATTTAATTACTTATATATACTATATTAATTTTATATTATATATTATTATTATATATTATAGCTAAAAGTACTTTACTAACTATAGTTATAATTATTAAAAAAAAAAAATACTATACTTATAATAAAGTATAATATATTTATACTTAATATATATTATTATATATTAATTTATATATTACTTTAATATTACTTTAAAGTACTATAAGTATTAGTAAATATATAGTTA
>AFRA01001005.1:0-14568 GCA_000223055.1 Claviceps fusiformis PRL 1980
TATATTATTATTACTAAGCTATTATAAAGCTTTATTTATTTTTTTAAAATCCCTTAATACTATTAGCTTATAATCTTATTTTATTATAAATAGCTAGTTCTTTAATTAATTATTAAGTTACTTTTTTATAACTATAAATATTTTAAAATAAGATTATAATTTAATATATTTATTATATTAAAGGTAATAAGTTCTATATATCTAGGGAATTTAATGCTAATATTAAGTTCTATATTAATTATACTATTATTATAGTTAAATATAGTTCCTTTAATATTATATAATATATATACGGCTTATTTCTTTCTTTATAAAAGTTAGTAATAATTAATAACTTTAAGTAAAATATAATTACTTATTATATTGCTATCTACTAAGGTATTAATATTATATTTTATAATCTTAGCTTTTAATACTATTTTATTATTTTACTTATTATAAATAGTGTATAAGGTTATTAGTTTCTTTTTTAAGTTATACTATAGCTTTATTATAGTTAATATTCTTTATTTTTTAAAATATTCTTTAGAATTATTATAATTAAGATTTTTTTTAGTATTTTAAGGTTTTCTTTTTTAATTTACTATTAAATTATAAAGTACTATTTATAGTACTTATTACCTTTAGCTAGGTTTTTAAAGTATTCTTTTATATGTAAATATTAAAATTATTATTAAATATATACCTTTTTATTATAATACTATATATAGTTAGATTTATTATAGTTAATAGTATACTTTTATTTATACTAAGGTTTATTTTATTAAGTATAGGGGCTAAGGTAATACTAGTTAGCTACTTTATTAAATAAATACTTAGGGTAGTGTAGAATAAAGTATTATTTATAGTTTACTAAATTATATAATAGTATAATTCTATTATAAGCTTTAAATTTAAGGACTATTCTATTTATTAAAAGGTTTGTCTATTATATTACTTTTTTAAATATATATAGCTAATTGTTACGGTCTAGAATAGCTGACCCAATGCCTAATTCATTGAGTCAAAAGGTCTGCCGCGGCCATTAGTTGATGACTACGGCGAATATAGGCCCTTATAAGGCATTCTAGCATGTAACAGGTGCGGGGGCTATTATAAGCTAGCTGTCCCTAGCTAGCCTAATTAGGTTAGGTTTATGAAGTCTAACGCTAATTAGAGGGGACCTTCTAAGCTAGTTTTTATGGATTATAGTGGGGAATCAAAATCCTATAGCTAACTAGGGTCGTTAATCCTAATATTAGCTAGTCTACTAAGACCTAAGATCCCTAGCTTATGGCTGGACTCAACGCTTAAAACAGACCCGCTAATCTAGAATTTTTCCGTAACTTGACACGGTCGGGACTGGAACACGCGCAATTGCTACCAGCTGTTACGGTCTAGAATAGCTGACCCAATGCCTAATCCATTGAGTCAAAAGGTCTGCCGCGGCTATCAGTTAATGACTACGGCGAATATAGGCCCTTATAAGGCATTCCAGCACGTAACACTAATATATACTTATTTTATATAGTTAATTTAAAAAGAGAGCTATTTAGTAGTTTATAGGTGTTTTTTTATTAAGAATAAGGGAAACTATTTTCTAAGGGTATTATTATTTTAGCTTCTATTTATATAACTTATATTAAAGGTATAGTGTATTAATAGAAATTCCTTTAATCCTAATAGAGTAAATGCCTTATTTTACTTTTTCTAGTATATATATTTTATAAGTAATATAGGTATATAAAGCCTATAAGATTTATATATAATTAGGGTTTTATAGTAAGATATATAAGTTATTATTCTTATACCCTTTAGGTTGCTATTTATATTTAAGGGCTTCTATAAATCCTACTATATAGATATAAATATAATCTCCTATTTTTTTATTATTAGTTAATTTATAATACTATGCCTATTATACTTATTTAAGAAAAGGTTTTATAATAAGGATTAGTATAATTCTATTATTTATAATAGTAAGGGTATATTTCTTTAAAGCCTTAGAATACTAGCTACTTCCCTTTTTATTACTAAGGTAAACTATATATTTATTATTAAAGTATATTATTTAGTTTAGCTACTTATAGTCTTTTTTAAAGGTATTAAGTTACTAGCCTTTAAATATTAGTTTCTATTCTATAGAGTTAAGCTACTTTCCTTTTAATACTAACTTTTATTCTTTCTTAGGTTTTTAATATTCTTTAGTAAAGTATTTAAATTTACTATAATTATAATATTTCTAAGTTTCTTTGGGTTTTTATATAATATTAAGGTCTATTCTTTTTAAATTAGTAATATATATATATACTATTAATAAAACTTAATTGGAATTCGCCCGCACCGCAGTAGCGACGCAGAACTGACACTAAACCTCTTAAAAAGTATAGAAAAAGAATTGCTATATCTATTTTACCCTATGTTTAATAGTGCATTAGTGCTAGAGCATAGGTATAGTAAATAAGGTAATACTAATAAATATTAATAGTAGAAATTATAAACTTATATAAAGCTACTATTACCTTTTTATAAGGTAGGGTAGCTTTATATTAATAATACTTTAAGTTACTTTTATACTACTATTTATATATAAGTAAATACTAAACTACCTTATAGTTAAATATAATAAAATTACTAAGCTTATACTAATTATAATACTAAAAAGAGTATAGAATATTATTCTTTATATTAATAATATAGCTTTAATATAAGCTTAATGTAAACTTTTTATACTTTAAACCCTCTTTAAAATACTAATAATAATATTAACCTTATTATTACTTAATAAGCTTATTATAGTTAAAAAATTAAAGGAAATAGTTAAATAAGTAATAAAGAAAGCTATTAATACTAAGAATACTATAGTCTTAAGCTAGGCTAGTATTATTACTAAAAATATTACTTAAATACTAATTTAGTAAATTTATATTATAATAATAGTAATACTGCCTTATATTTATTATAAAACTATTATTAAAGGTAATACTATAGCTAAAGTAATATAAAACTACTTACCTAAAGAAACTATTATAGCTATTAATTAAGCTATAGGTATTAATATAGCTATAGTAATACACTACCTCTATAATAGTAATACTATAATAATATTTTATAATATAGTAAAACCCTATATTAATAATATAGCCTAGGTTAGCACTGCTTTTAGGCTAAAAGTAATACTAAACTAATATATATTTAGTATTATTATTAAAGGCTTTTTAGTATATTATATATAGAACTAAAAAAGGAATTATATTTTTAAAAATATAATTATAGCTAATAGCTAGGGTTTTATAAAAGTTATAGTATAGAAACTATATAGTACTATAACCTAATCTCTCTTAATTATTATAGTTAATAGTATTAATATAGTAAATAGGCTATATTATACTAGAATTATTTATAAAGCTAAAATATTTAAAGCTAAACCTTATAATAATACTATTTATCCCTACTAATACTTTAGGTGCTTTAAATTTAGCTATATAGCTATATACTATATAGCGCTCTTATAGTATAGCTACTATATATTTAGCTAGTATAAGGGGGGTATGTAGACTTACCTAGCACTATTAGAAGCTATATAGGAATATTATATTAACTACTTAGGTCTTTACTTAGTATAGTTCTATATATATAATATTATAAATAAATAATAGAACTATATATATACTATATACCTAGTATAGCCCCTTACCTTTACTAAACCTTCTATACTAGAAAATAATAGCTAAGTAAAAGTGCCTAGCTATAGCTAAAAATATAATACTAATAACCTACTATTATAGAAGGCTTTATTATAAAAGTAGGTAGGTAAACTATATACCTATTTCTCTAAATTAAGATTAGAATTAATATAGTAATTATAAGCTACTATAAAGGCTTTCTTAAGCTAATAATTTATAGCTACTATAGTATTAAATAAGCTAAGCTTAATCTAACACACTACATAAAGTATATAATAGAAGTTATATACTAAAATATATAAAAAAAAACTTACTTTATATATTTAGCGCTAAAAACCTAACCTAAAGCTAATATAATAGTAATATAAAAGCTAGGAACTATAAATAGTAAATTACTTAACCCTAGCCTTAACTACTTTTAACTTACTACTTAGGGTAGCTAAACTATAATTTATATAAACTATTAGTATAGGGCTAAGGTATAGTTAATTATTAGAAATAATGGAGGTGGGTGCTATAGAGCACAGCTTACTAAGGTAGTGGACTTAGTGAGCGTGCACGTACAGATCCACTGCTCTGCAGAGCAGAGCACTGCAGCAAGCTGCAGTCCACTATATCTTACGTAAAATGGAAGCTTTTGCGTTGCTTTTAGCACTGTTTAATTCGCTAAAGAATTTGTAATAATAATATCTAATAAAAATTATATTTAATCTCTGACTTTGTAGGTGTGCGCAGCTGGCAAGAGTGATTCTAACAGTCCGTACAGTCAGCGGCTGTAAGGGGGTTTTTCACTTCCTTCCCTTACATACCCACTAACCTTATTAGTGGATCCTAGTCACTAGCTAGGCTTTATAAGCCACTTTCTATTTTCTATAAAATTCATTTATATAGGAAAACAAAAAAATAGACTTATAGCTATATAAATTAGCTGCTGACGTGCTTGCAATCGGTTGACTTAGTGAAAATCAACGCGTAACACTAAAAAACCGATTTTTAGATATTTATATAGAAAGAAAGCCCAGAATTTAGCAATAAAGAATCTAGTCTTAAGACTTTTTATAAATTCCTTCTTATTAAGAAAAATAGTAAAAAACACACATTATAGGGTAGCTACCTTCCCTAACTAAGCAGCTATTAGCTGGCTTAGTTATATCCTTTAATCCATTCCTCCGTATCTTTGCTAGTTGCCTTATAAATCTAACCTAAAGACTAGGCCTACCTTGCAGCTGTCAGTCTGACCGCGTAACTGTTAGAATAGGCAGAAAAGGTTAAAAAGTGAGGATTTGTGGGGACCTCGCAGCTGCGAGCCCACGCACACGTGACCTTCGGTCGGAATTCCGTGGTTGTGCCACCCGCGCGCGCGCATGCTTGCCGGCTTGCACTGGCTTACAAAGCCCCCTATAAAGTGCTTCTATGAGCGCTATAATTATAGCACTAATAGTGAGGAATCCCCTATAAATAACCCTGTTATTTTCAACATTAATATATATAGGTAAGGATTAGTGCTTTATAATACTAGTAAAATACTATATTTATTTAATATACTCCCTTACCTATAAGCTTAATTAAATATTACCCCTCTTTAAACTTATAGTAGCCTTACCTTTAAACTATAGTATTTTTATTAGTAACTTTAATTAATATTACTTACTTTAAAACTATTATAGCTAAACCTTAATAAAGAGTAATATACTTTTTATAATAGTAATATAGTAGTAGCTTAGATTTATAATACTATAGGGTAAAGTAACTTAAAAAATATAGAGTACAAGGAATAGTATTACTAATTATATATAGGTTACCTATAATATAGAAGTTAAATTTTTAAAAGGACTAAACCTTATTAAATTTAATTATATACTATAGTTAATCTATATTAATACTAGCTTAAAGCTAAGTAGTAATTACTCTTTTTATTTTAAGTAGCTATATATAAAAAATAATTTTATAATAGCTAAGGTAGTAATATAGTTTTATTATAACCTTATAAAACCTTTACTTTATATATTAATAGAAGTTAATAACTATATAAAATAAATAATAGCTAAGCTTTAAGCTATTATAAATTTAATAGTTTTAAGGGAACTTTAAGGTAGCCTTAAGCTAAATTTATGGTAAAATTACTATACTAAAAAAGTTATTTAAAATATAAAAAGAGTATTAAGGTAGTAGTAGACTTTTTATACTAAGGAGAATTAATAGCTTACTACTAATATAGCTTAGATATAAAGCTAAGTTATTAGTAATAAATAGTATAGTACTTAGCGCTTTACTATTAAGGTAGTAACTATATACTAAGGAAGCTTATAGAAGCTTAAGTGCTAGGTATAGCTTTATAGTAGGTTACTATTAAAATAATAATAAATTCTTATTTTAATTTAAGGTAAGGGAATAAATACTATAATTATTAAATTATATTAAAAGAAAGTAGCTATACTAGCTAACTATTTCTTTCTTTCCTTTTAAGCTTAGCTAAATAATATATTAAAAAACTTTAATAATTACTTTAATACTATAATATTTTTAATAAAGAATTACTTTAATATTAATAAAATCTATAGTATTATTAAAAGCTTAGTAAGTTAAAAGGCATTTAAACTTAATAAACTTTTAGCTAGCTACTTTAAAGTATATAGTAAGCCTTTAGCTAAAACCCTTACTTACCTATTAAATAAATACTATTATATTAGCTACTACCTAGCTTTATTTTAAAAGGTAAAGGTAATTATTCTTTATAAACTAAATAAAACCCTAGTAAAATAATAAAGGGTAAAAGCTTAGTACTTTATTTTACTTTTTAATATTATTAAAAAGGTATTAAAAGTAATAATAATAATTTAGCTTACCTTTATAGCTAAGTTAAGTAGGGTATTACCTAACTTATAAATAAGTAATAGGGTAAATAAATTAATAGAAGTTATACTAAGTATTTTAATAAAATTAATATAGGTAGTATAGCACTATAGTAGTATTATATTACTACTTTAGTTAAATATATTAATAGCCTTTAATACTATTTATTATAAGTAGTTATTTTATACCTTTATTACTATTAGTATCTTTATATAAATTATAATATAAACCTACTTCTTTACTACTAAATATATAGCTAGCTTCTTTTTTAATAATAAATTTATAAGCCTTTTATTTATAACTATAAAGGTACTATAAAGGTTACCTATCTCTTTTATTCTTTTTTTACTTTATATTACCTTATTATATACTAAGCTCTAAGTAGTATAATTTATACTTATTATAGGATTTTTTAATAATACAAATATATTAATATATAAATAAATAGTAAAGGAGATATAAAACTACCTTAAGGCTATATAATTAATTTACTAAAAGTAGTTTAAGGAATTAGGCCTTAAGTTTAATTTAAAAAAGAGTAAACTTATATATTTTACTAAAAAGTATATTATTATTATAATATTAATCTAGCTTAGTATTAATATAGTATAATTAGTTTAATTTGCCTACTTCCTTAAAGTATAGGTTTATTATAAACCTTATTAAAAAGTATACTAAAGCTAAGTTAAGTTAAAATTACTATAATAATAGCTTATTTTTATACTATTAGTAGCTTTAACTTAAGAATACTTACTATATAATATATAGCTCTTATATATATAAGTTATTTAGAGTATTATTATACATAATATAGAATTATACTATACTTCTACTAATATTAGTAATAAAGTATAAAATATAGCTAAGGTATTTATTTTAAATTAACTAAGTACCTAAGGATAGTAATTAATACCTTTAAGGCTATACTATATACCTTAGTTAAAACTAAGGTAGCTATAGCTTTAATTAACCTTTACTTTAACTACTATTTATTATATTTCTATTAATAAATAAAGGCTAATAGAATAGCTAAGTAAATATATAGTATATATACTATAATAGTAACTTAACTTTAATATAAACTAGTATGCTAGAGATATAGCTACTTACTATAGTAGGATAACTATTAAGTCTATATATTATTTTTAAACTAACCTTATAATTACTTATTAAAACTATTCTTAATTAAAATACTTACCTTAAAATAAAAGAACTATTAATATTAAAAAAGAACTACTATATAGGTATACTAAATTTATATTAACTATATAGTAATAAAGCTTAACTCTAACTTTACCTTTACTACTAAAGTTATTTACCTTTACTTAAGCCTTACTAAGTATAAATCTATAGTGCTTATATAAATATATATAGAATAAATTAGGCTTAATGCCTTCTTTTTCTACTAATATATTCTTAAAGTAGATTTATTAATATATAGCTATTAAGCTAATAATAAGGATTATTACTATATTTTATTATTTTATAAGAATTTTAATTACCTTTACCCTATTAATATTAGTATATATTTAGTATATAACTAATATAAAGTTAGGAAGGCATTAAAATATAATAGGCTAATAACTATACTTATAAAGTAGCTTATATTAATAGAGTGTATTCCTTAATTTTAACTTACTAAAAGTCTTTAAAATTAATAGTCTAAAAATACTAAAGATTTAATAAGAAGTAGTACCTAGTGTAGTATAAGCATAGAAACGCTAGGGAACTATATAAATATTATAGTTAAAATGTATTATTATAATATATAACTTATATTTATTAATATATAAAAAATAATAGGCTAAGAGATAATAAAAAATAGGTATAATACTTTTATACTAGCTTTAAGCCTATACTTTATTACCCCCCCCTTTCCCCCCCCCCTTCTCTCCCTCCCCTTTCTCCTTTAGGTTATGTTTTACCTTTACTATTATATAGCCTTATATAGCTACTATATTAAGCTTATAGACCTTTTATAAAATCTTTTTTAAAATATTATTTTACTTTTTTAATATATTAGTAATATAATAAGCCTATAGTAATATCTTACCTTTAACTAAAATTAAAGCTAAAACTACTATAGCACTATTAATAGCCTATATTACTATATTAGTAAATAGGCCTACCTACTTTATAAGCTATACTACTTTTTTTTAAGTAATATTATATTTCTTAGCTTATTTATAAATTAATATTATATTAATACTATAGCTAAACTATAGCTATACTACTTTATACTTATATTAATAGGCTTTTTAAAGGTATAGAGGTTTTATATATTTATTACTTACTTAATAGCTTTATAGTATAATATAATATTTAGATTTAGCTATAAAACTAATTAGCTCTTATTAGGCTATTAATATAAATAGGAAATATAATATTTATATCTAAATAAGTCTTTTTTACTTTTATATATTTAAAGTATATATTATTAGTACTTATTTAAATTAGTAATAGTAATAGCTTAGGTTAAAAGGGGGTATTAACCTTTAGTGTTATAGCATTATTTTTTAATATTTTTAGCTTATATTAGGTAAGCCTTATAGGGCTAAGCCTATAATTAGCTTAGCTATAAATAGGTTAGTAGTAGTAATGTATTAAAAAGGGAATAATACTTACTCTAAGTATAATAATTAATTTATTTATAAGGGTAAATAGTATTTTTAATAATACTATAGTTAGTTAGGGGTAGTAATAGGGTAGCACTACTATAAAAATAGAATTAAAGGTATATTTATAATAAAAGTAATAAATAAAGAAGGAAGGAAGAAGAGAAAAGGTTAGGGATAAGGGAAAGAGAGTATATATATCTCTCTTTTTTTATTATATAACTAGTAGTTAGCTAATGGCTAGTTTAGTAATAGCTAGCTACTAGCTAGTATAATTAATATTATAAAAATATAAAAGCTAAAGAAAGGTTTTAGGTAAAGGGGTAGTAGCTTAAGGGAATTAAATAAAGATTAGTGTAAAAAATAAACTAAGTGCTTAAGGCAACTTACTATAATATATAAACTACCCCTAAGGGTATCCTATAGCACTATTATGCCTTTACTAATTTAGTTTACTTTTTATTCTATACTATATACTCTTCTATAATATTAGTTAAGTTTAGCTAGTAGTGTATCTCTTTTTATAGTTAGAACTAGTATAGAGCCACTATAGCTCTACTATAGAACTTAAATAAAGGCTATATATAGGTTTTCCCCCCTATACTAGGGTTTTTCCTATATAGTCTTAGTAGCAGTGGTACTAGAATTGGGCCAACAGCCCAACTAGTGTATTAAATAATAATAATATACTATTAATTTCTATTATTATTATCCTTAGTTTATATAGTTAGTAGTATACTTTTTCTTTTATATATTTTAAGTATTTTTCCCTTTCTTTTATATATATTATTAATATTATTTATTATTAATTTTAATAGCTATAGCTATATAATTAGTTAAGGTTTAAGATATATCTTTCTGAAAGAGTTTATTCTTTACCTTTTCTTTAAATCCTTTATAAAATATAAATATTAAAGGTTTATTATTCTAATTAAGTTAAAAAGTAAGCTATTAAAACTTAGTAGTATAGTTTACTATAAATCCTTACTATTTAAGTTTATTTATTTATTAAATAGTAGCTTAGCTTTTATTAACTATTTTAAAAGCTTTTTTAATAGCTTTTTTAAATTTACTAAAATTAAAGAAAATAGTATTAGTTTTATTCTCTTTATTATTATTATTATTATTATTAAGGTAGTTTTTTATAATAGGTTTAAACTATATAAGAGTAGTCCCTTTAAGGTATTTATTAATATATAATACCTTTTAGACTAGCTTACTTAAAGCCTAGGGTTAGAAATGATAGTGGGTTTTAAGCTAAGTAAGAAAGCTTTAAAGCTTAAAGGTAGTTGTTACGTGCTAGATGTCACACGTAAATGGGGGTACTTACACAATAGGTGTGGTACGTTATAAAGTTATAAGGAGAAGGAATACTTAAGTTATAAGTAGGTAATTAAGTGTATATATAGTTAAAGTTATTTTCTTTAACTATATATAATAGAACCCTTTTTTTATAAGGTAAGTTCTACCTTTAGAAATAAACTATAATAAATTCTTTTTTTTATAAAAGAAAATATAGCTTATTTTAAGCTATTTAAAAAAAAAAAAAAGAAAAGAATAGGCTTGTAATAGCTTACTTATAAATCTAAGGAATTAAAAAAAAAGAAATAAAGCTATAGAGTTTATATATAGTTAAGTTATAGCTTAATTTATAAAAGTTATATTAATAAGAAAAGAAAATATAGGTAAGTAAAATTAATATAATATTCTATATTTTTTATAAAACTATTATACCTTTTAGGGTTTACCTTTAATATATTACTATATTTTATATTATTATTACTTATTTTTATTACTTATAAATATATTATTATTACTAAAGGCCTTTTCTTTATTAATAGCTTTATTAGTTATAAGGTTATTAAGGTTTATAGTATAGTTTTAATATATTATTATAAAGTAAATGTTATTAATTAAGGTATATTAAACTATAGAGTTAATTAAGATTCTTTTAAAAATTTCTTATTTTTAATAATTAATTATAGTATTAAAGGTATAAATATTAAAAGTTATAACTATAGCTTTACTTCCTTTTAATATTAAGTAAAACCTATTTTTTTATAAAAATATATTATATTAAAGTTAAGCTTTTATTTAATTTTATTAATATGTATACTATATTTATTCTTTTAAGTATTATTAGTATATATATTATAGCTTATTTTATTAGCTAGTATTTAAATATAAATAGTAAGTATTTAAATTCTTTTTATATTAATATAAAAAACCTTATAGTATATATTAAATAAATATAAATAATACTTAATAAGAATATTAGCTTAGTTTTTTATTAGTTTATAATAAGTAATAAAAATATAGCTAGTATTAATATAATTATAAGCTTTAATAAAAGAAATAAAAAAATTAATAAGTTACTAAGCTTAAAGAATTTTAAAAAAAATGATTTTATTATAAAGGTTTATTATATTCTTAATGTTACTTTTAATATAGGTTTAAAGGTTTTACTTAGTAAAAGTCTTATTAATATAAATAGTAATAATTAAAAAGAGCTAAATAAAAGTATTTATACTTAGTTTTATAATATAATAAATAAAAGCTATATTTAGCTTTAATAAGCTATTAATTATTAAAAGGTAGTATAATCTATAGATTTTATAAAGTAGAAATATTTTATAAAAACCCTCTTTTATAAAATCCTTAGTAATTATAATATAGTATAATTTAAAAATAAAAGATTTTCTTATTTATTATATACTACCTATAATATTAGTACTACAGTAAGCTTTAAAATATATATTATTTAATTTAGTAAAAAGGTTAAGTGTTTTTTTATAATTTTAATTAATGTTCTCTTTAGTTAAAAGGGTCTTTTAAGGTAAAGTTAGTATTATATAGCTAATTATAATAGTTTTTATATTAGAATTAAGGAAACTCTATATAGCTGTTACGGTCCGTTCCCAGAGGCAGAACCCACCTTACAAAAGGAGGGTTCCGCTGTATATAGCTAGAGAGAACAACTTTAACTATATATACACTTAATTACCTACCTATAACTTAAGTGTTCCTTCCCTTTATAACTTTATAATATACTATACCTATTTATATAAGTATCTCTATTTATATATAATATTTAGTATATAATAAGTAATAGTAATTACTATTTCTTTTATATACCTATTTACTATTTAAAAGCTAATAATAAAAACTATAAACTTTATATTAATAATAAAAGAAAATTAGTACAGTTTACCTATTAGCTTAAATTCTTTAATTATTAGCTTTATTACTAAAAACTAATTATAGTAAATTTATTATTTTTAAGCTTTCTATTAAGACTTTCTTAACCTTAAGAATAAAAAAAGACTACTTTTATTATAAAAAAATATTAAAAACCTTTAAACTTTTACTAAATATTAATCTATTAATAATAACCTTTAGATTTACCTAAAGCCCTTAGCTATTAAAAAACCTCTTTACTAAAACTCTATAGATTTTACTATAGTTAATATAAAGTAAAAATTAATAAAAAGTATTATTTATAAAGCTAAGCTAAAATACCTCTTTAAATAAGTAAATCTAATATTAGAAAATAAAACTATAATACTAAAGAATAGTTTAAAATATATAGAAAATACCTATAATATAGGTATATATAATATTTTTAAAGATAAATTAATAGAAAATATAGTAAGTATAGAAATTAAAGAACTACTAAAGACTCTAAATATCTTATTTTATACTAAAGATGTTACGGTCCGTTCCCAGAGGCGGAACCCACCTCACAAAAGGAGGGTTCCGCTACACATAGCTAGAGAGAATAACTTTAACTATATATACACTTAATTACCTACCTATAACTTAAGTGTTCCTTCTTTTTATAACTTTATAACATACTATACCTATTATATAAGTACCCCTATTTATATATAATATTTAGTATATAATAAGTAGTAATAATTACTATTTCTTTTATATACTTATTTATTATATAAAAGCTAATAATAAAAACTATAAACCTTATATTAATTATAAAAAAAACTAGTAAAGTCTATTTATTAGCTTAAATTCTCTAATTACTAACTTTATTACTAAAAACTAACTATAGTAAATTTATTATTTTTAAGCTTTTTATTAAAACTTCCTTAACCTTAAAAATAAGAAAAAACTACTTTTATTATAAAAAAATATTAAAAACCTTTAAACTTTTACTAAACATTAATATATTAATAATAACCTTTAGATTTACTTAAAGCCTTTAGCTATTAAAAAACCTATTTATTAAAACCCTATAAACTTTACTATAGTTAATATAAAGTAGAAATTAATAAAAAGTATTATATATAAAGCTAAGTTAAAATATCTCTTTAAATAATTAAATCTAATATTAAGAAATAAAACTATAACACTAAAGAATAGTTTAAAATATATAAAAAACACCTATAATATAGGTATATATAATATTTCTAAAGATAAGTTAATAAAAGACTTAGTAAGTATAGAAATTAAAGAATTATTAAAAACCCTAAATATTTTATTTTATATTAAGGAAAACTATACTTCTTTATAAGAAAAAACTATATTAGCACTAGCTTTTATTAAAAAGCTATTTTAAAAATATAAATCTACTTTTATTTAACTTTTAGTATATTAAATCCCTCTTTAACAACCTTATTAAATCCTATAGAAATTAACTAATATAAGGTAATTTCTTACTTACTTAGTAGTTAGGAAAAATATATACCTTCTTTATAAATAACTATATTCTAGGAATAATAATATAAGCCTAATATATATAATAAATTCTAGTAGTTTCTTATTAATATATATAATTAATAAAAGTCTATCCTTAGTAAGATCTACTATAATAGTATAAAGGAAATTAATAAAGTAATAACTTATATAATAGCTACACTAAAGGCCTTTAAACTAGCTAAATCCTACTAGTAAACTATAAAGTAAGCTTAATACTCTTTATTAACCTTTAAATAGGTTCTAACCTTAAATATATAATGCTTTATAGTATCTTTTAAAATAATAGGTATATAAATATAACTAAGCTATATAGTAACTCTTAATACTCTTTATATTAAAACTTCTTAGCTCTAAAGGCACCTAATTAATAGGGAGTTTTATAAGACTTTATATAACCCTTTACTATATAATAAGCTACCCTTAAGAAATGCTATATATACTTAAAGACTATTATTAATATTTATAGAATAGTAACTTAAAGATAAGAACCCCTATAATAATCTAGCTACCTAAGCCCTAAAGATAGTAAACTATTTAGTAAAACCTTTTTAAAAACTTAATAATATTAAATATCTTAACCTTAAAATAGATCTAAATAATATTAATAATAAAGCTATTAAATATAAAGGTAAATCTATTATCTTTATAAATATAAACCTTTAAATCTAAGTAGTTAAGGATTACTATAGCTATACTAGCCTTAACTACTAAGAATAAATTAT